>JACCIC010000042.1:2635000-2927500 GCA_018907035.1 Sycobia sp. Sy_11
CCTCTCTTTCTCTTTCCCTCTCCCTCATTCTCTCTCTCTTCTCTCTCTCTCTCTCTCTCTCTCTCTCTCTCTCTCTCTCTCTCTCTCTCTCTCCCTCTCTCTCGTGCTCTCTATCTATAGATATCCCTCCGGCGGTATGCTCGTCTCGGCGCGCTTCCCTATGCATTTATTTTGTTTCGATATTATATACGTCTACACATACACGCGCGCGCGCGCGTGCGCACACACACACATACACACATATTGTTTATATATAAAGCAATAACGGAGCCTATACGTTCCAGGCTACGTGAGCAGTGCTCTCGTACGGGGACCTTGCACCGCTGTACAAAACTATATATTTAACGACGCCCTCTGTTTCGAAGCGACGTCTTCTGTGGCTCTCCCCCCCCCCCTCGCCGCGGGCGAGGTGCGCCGAGTTATCTATTAGAATTGTTTTTCGCCGCGGGCTCACGCGACCCTGCGCCTCCCCTAACCTCTCCCTATACGTGCGCCCTTTGCCTCGGACATACGCGCCCTGTCGGTCCACACACAACACACACACTACTATATATATATATATATATATATATATATATATATATATATATATAAACGGAGTTCTGTTCAGCACAGTAACGAATTCGCATTCCTCGCGTCGTTCGGTCTTGCTCGGTCGGTGCTACGTTGTACATGCGAGACGTTTCCAGACGGATGTATACCGATGAAAAATCGAAGGATCGATAAACAACGAGCGTAAAACGAGAGATTTATTTTTCAAAACTCCATATGTATATATATATATATATATATATATATATATATATATATGTATGTATGTATATACCAGATAAGGTTTAGCGCCATCTGTCAGATTGGTTATGGTATCTTCGGAAAACTACGCCGCTTCGTTTCGTCATGTAGATTGTAATCATTGAGTAATAGTCGTAGAATTATCCAATAGCGGATAGAAATGGAATTTACAACGATCGAGTCGAAGATGGCGTCGATGAAAAAAATGTAACTATATATGATATACAGAGTAGGAGCCTCATTCGTCATTTTTGGCGGATCCGCATGTTTTTTAGTTTCTATTCTTTTTTTTTTTTTTTAAACTTCGAGCGTCCACGATCCCTACAACATGTCACTATAGTTACTTCATTCCAGAGCCGCCTATAGTAGCCTTCAATTTGAAATTACCTTGTATCCATCCGGAAATCTACCAAATGTATGTATGACATATATTTCCATTAGGTTATTTCATTTTGGTGTCCTTGTTACTAAACATATTCAATCAACCATCGACATCGAGTTTCATGAATCTCGTCTTTATAATTATTTAATATATTATAGTATTCTTTAATCGTGATTGAATTGAAGCTGGTCTTAAACGACTTACCGCGTCTTGCCATAAGCTTGTATTTATGGGTACTGAAAACGAACATTTATAGGTATAAGAAAAGATTGGAAGGATCTTTAATACTTTAACAAATTTCAAAATTTTCGAGAAGATCGATCCAATTCAGATCTTAGATTTGAAGTGTACAGCTTTATGTTGTAAATTTAAATTGTTATTCATTGTTTATTTATCTCTGTTGTTTATCAGACATCGGATTTCGAACTATACTTTATAATTCCAACTTGGTTGGATTACCAAATTTTGGATTACGTTTAAAAACAAAATCCATTCGGCTATTTATCTTATTGTTCTTAACAATACGAATTACAAATACGATAGGAATATGATATACATATGAGACATGATCGATACTTCTAGAGATAATAATAAACTAAAACATACTGTGAATCCATTAGAAACACGACATAACAATTTACAATCTGTTCGAAATATCAGTGCGGAGCAAAATGTAAATTCGATTGATGCGCGTATCGCAGCCGCCTGCTGTTTACTTTGGCGTTTGAAAACGAGCCGCTTTACGGCGTCGAAGGATAAAAATAATACGCTTCCTCCTGCCGTTCGTGCGAACGAATTTCTTTCATAAAAATTCACGCGATTCGACGATCGCCCGTGACGCGAGACGGCCCGAGACGAGAGAGATGCCAGTGGTGTTAGGCGCTGTATAATTCGACGACTAATTTAAACGGTCAATCGGAACCGAGCATCGGCGAACAATTTTATATTCACCTGCGGGGAATTAGGCCTAATACCATATAATTTAACGGCGAGCGAAATTTTGCTTTTTCTTTCTTTTCATATTGATATTTGACTCGGGGACTTATCGTTTAAATTATATCTTCGGCTGTTATTTGAACAATATCGGCCGAGAACGCTTTAGCGACTCTGAAAATTTTATTATAATGGTCGTATTTTGCATTATTAAATATTCTCGAGCTTATATATATATACGTAAACACGCGGAAGAATGAAAGGGAAGAGGAAGAGAGAGGCAGGTGAGGCCCCGCGGGCCGCCTAAAAGCACATTATTTAGGCGAGATCGCCGACGATTACTCCGCGACTCGTCTGTGGAGTGAAGAGAGGGAGGAGGGGAAGAGAAAGAGAGAGAGGGAGAGAGAGAGATGGAGAGAAGATCCCCGTTCCGATCCTTCCACTCCACTTCTGACGTTCTCGGATGTATGTATTATGTCTACCTTGGTCGCATACGTGCATACACACTTAAGCACATACACACAGAGGCGATCGGAGGTGATTTACCTTCGTGTTGTTCGCCTATGCGGGGTCCCCACTCCACCACCCTAACCCCCCATTCCCCTCCAACCCTCATTCTTCCGGCCCGAGAAATGACGCGCTCTCCCTTGCCTCGCGTGGCTGCCAGCCGACCGTGGCCCGGGGTGGGTTGGGGCGGCGGAGGGGGATGTGGGCACCCCATTGAGATATTGCTCGGTGTGAAATATGGAAATTTACGGGACGGTGCAGTGCCACGACGCACGTACACGGGCTCTCGCAAAGACAAACACGGACGTGCACACACACACACACACACAAACACACACACAGATACACAAACACACGAGGTGAAATAAGACGAAAAAAGCAGCTCGGCGAGAGGGGGACGAAGAGGTTGGAGATATATAGGAGGCGAACAATGCCGCGCGGCGCTAGCGGGGCAAATTGATCGTAACGCGCGCGAGCCGCGCGCCGCTGGCACGTCTCGGCGCGGTACGTGCATGCGTCCCCCCGGACAGGGCGCGCCGTGGCGAGAGCCGAGCGCGCGCGGTCCCGCGTCCCGGGCAGTAATGCATCGGGCGGGAGCTCCGCTCGAGCCTCGACCGCCCGCACGACGGCGCGGCGTCCACGTCTCGGCGACTACTTTTCCGGGCATGCTCGAGAATATTTTCACCCCTCGCCCGTTCCTCGGCTTACGATCGCATAACCGACTCGCGCTTTTCGGTTTTACGCGCGAGGACGACTCCTTCCCCCGAGGGTGGTTGTGAGTATCGTGTCTATAAACATATATATATATAACGACGTCGACTCGCGACGACCAGTTATACAAGGAATAATTCGCGCGCACTCAGCATTTTTATTACCAAGATTTATACTCTAATTATTTTCGGGGATACGTACATATGCATATAGATAAATATATATAAATATATATATATATATATATATATATATATATATATATATATATATAATATGTATGTGTCCAGGTCCCTGAATATACGAGTAAACTCGTGCATGCGTGCATGTATCTCGGACGAGTGTGCGCGCCGCCTATAAAAGCGATTTCGTCTTTCGCTTCGAGCCCCGACGAAATTGTGTCCCCGCGTGCATGGTAGTTTTAAAAATATAATTTAAGAATATTTCGAACGGTCCGTCGGAGGAGAAAGCGAGGGAGTGAGAGAGAGAGACCATTGCTGCGCTTCTTCATAGACTGTTTTTTTTTTTTTTTTTTGGCAACGCCACCTCCCTCCTCTTCTTCGGGGCCAATTATAATGGACATCAGATCCCAATAACGAGTAAGCGGGGAATTTTACGCGCTTACATGGGGGGGGGGGCGGAGGCCCGGTTGATGTTCTCGCCGCAGGAGACATAAATTCTCGTATAAATAAATGCCCCTACGACACTTTCTTACCCTTTTTTCCCTCTTTTTAACCACCGAACCGATACGAAAATTATTAATAATCGTCTTTACGCTCGGCGATATACATGCATGTATATACGAGTTAAATGAAAAGTATAATGATCGCCGGGGCGCATGAGCCAGACGCTTGTGTACGAGTGAAACACGGCCCAGTGTCCATCGGCGATTTGAATAAAATTCAACGTATATATATATCTCGAGTATCGATAAAGAGGAGCACGTGTTTCTGCCTCTTTTTTGTTTTTATTTCATCGTTAAAAGGGTGTTTAGGAGGTACAAGTTAGACCCCGAAACTTTCGAGATCCACGACTTCTTATTACGGTACATGTATTTAGATTTATTTTTCGGACCTTGAAAAATGTTTGGGGCTAATAATCAGAAAACGTAGGTACACTATTGTTGGATGTTTGATATGTGTACCGAATTTCCCGATTACGTAAATAATGACACTATAACAGACATTTGAAGGATATTCATAAAAAAAAAAACTTACCTTACCGAGAACGCAAACCCCTCACATTTATCAGCAGTCGAAATTTGCAAAAACAATTTTTAAAAAAAAATATATATAGATGTGATTCACAACGCACGTGCAAAGTAAAGAAACGCCCTCTGCCTCTGATTTCAGGTGCGCGTCAACGTGCTGGACAAGAACGACGTGGCGCCGAGCTGGGGCCCCGGGCCCTGGAAATTCGAGATATCGGAGGATGCGCCGCCCAACACGCTGATCGCGTCTCTGAAGGCCCAGGACCCGGACACGATCGGCAGCCTCAAGTACAGCATTCTGCCGCCTGCCGCGACGACGGCCAACGATGACCCGGGTAGCGGCGTCGGGTGAGTCTCATTCAGAAATTATATATATATATATATATATATATATATATATATATATATATATAATTTAGATATATGTAAAAGATTCAATGCTCGGGGACTGAACAGGGAGCAGTTGGGTGCTGGGAAATGGGATGCTTTAATGGCTTCTTCCTCTACCCACCCGCCCTCACTTTTTCTTCTTTTTTCGTTCTCTTCCCCTTCTGCTTCGTTTTCTTCTCATCCTCCCCTCCCTCTTCTTCTTATTCTTCTTCTCCTTGTTCATCTTCTTCTCCTTTTGCCACGGTCTTCCTTTTTCCCGACTCGCTCCTTGTAAGAATGTCGGGCTACATTTCCATTTTATTCCGCGGCTCACTGCTGCGGGCATCTGGCTAAAGTCGTTCGTCCTCGTAATTAAGTTACTTTTCCGTACGTATAATAAAGGAAAAATGAGTTTGCGAAAATAATTTCTATCATTCATTTTCTTATCGAAGGTAAAGACAGTGTGCACGTATTCCATTTATTTACGCCCCGGATAATAAACGAAAATCTATCGCCAACGACTATATTATATCTACTATAAGTACTATATACTGTGTATGCGTGTGTTCATCATCGATGACGAGGCATAATTATATCCCCGCCCACGCGAGCGCGCGCGTATTTTCATTTCTCGTTCGTCTGCCGCGCCGTCCTTATTCCATTACATCGAGCGTGTAACGTACGTGTAATTTTCTACGATCGCGCGTAAGTGGACACGCGTATCCAAGACCCATCGCTACCGTTTTCCCCCGTTAAAGTCGTCTTTCGGATCGCCGATAAACAAATTGCCGGCGTGCCACTGTCGGGATCTACTCAGTTGCGTTCGTTATGGCCTTTAAATCACAGCGTGAAACTCACTTTTTCATCGGGATTATAAACTTTGCGCGTGTAACTTTAGTGGGGCGGAGGGGGATGAGGGTAATCAAGTGCACCGTAATACTTGACGCTAAATTAACATACTGTCTTACAATCACTAACGTACGTACGCGCGCAAAATGCTAAATTGCGTAAATCTTCTTCGTAACAAGGATTGTATTATAATTATTACAATTATTATTATTTGAATAAGAGTAAAATCGGCATTGCGAATAAGCTAATCGACCCCTCCCCCCTCCTACGCCGTTTATAAGCAATGTTTTTACAGGGACGATAATGCGTCGTAAAAAGCGAGATACGCACTTGCCATGTAACGCTAAAGTATTATGTAAGCTCTTTATATTATTGCCATTGGCCGTCGATGCCCTCGGCGATTGCTTGTACGGCGCATGCGCGCTGTATTTTTCCGAGAGTCGGTCTTCGTGTTCCATTCTACGCGTACATCCCTACACACGCCCGTGTGTATATATATATATATATATATATATATATATATATATATATATATATGTAGAGGATAACTCGCGCCACGCACTTTATTATTCAATCGAGCATTGTACAAGGGCGCGCAATAAATGTTAGGTTTATACACTTGATGTAATATAGGGGAGAGAGAATCGTAAACGAGTTGGTCCGGTCGCTGTGGACGATGATGATTTTCGGTTCATTTCTTCTGTTTTTTCTGTTGTCTCATACCGTGCTCAAAGAACAATTAAAAGTTCCCGCGTTAATGTAGTGAGCGAAATAGCGAGGAGGGGGGGGGCGGCCGACGAAGGGGTTGAGTGGTGAATCGAAGCCTTGTGTTTTTCACCGCGTAGCACAAAGTTCCACGCGCGATCGCAGACTATAGAAGTGTTGTGTAATTGTTGAATTTTCTAGAGCGTCGCAATGAAAAGAAAAGGTGCCCGAAACCTCGGCGGCGACGCTCTCATCCCTCCGAGCCGACTCCAGCAATTCAAACTCCAAAAAAATCATACTTAAAGCAA
The DNA here is from genome assembly GCA_018907035.1 of Sycobia sp. Sy_11. Taxonomy (NCBI): domain Eukaryota; kingdom Metazoa; phylum Arthropoda; class Insecta; order Hymenoptera; family Epichrysomallidae; genus Sycobia; species Sycobia sp. Sy_11. The sequence continues at coordinate 2,641,767 of JACCIC010000042.1, forward strand.
AAAAAAATGAAAGAGAAAGAAACGACACGCGAATCTATCCGTGCGGCTTAGAAATCCATATCTCCATCTCCCCCCCCCCCCAATGTCTCTCTCTCTCTCTCTTTCTCATCTCTCATCTCTCATCTCTCTCACTCTTTATCTAACTACATTGTTTCTCCTGCTTACAGATTGTCGAGCCCTTTCAAGCTGAACTCGAGCACGGGTCAGCTGAGGCTGGCCGAGGCCCTCGACCGCGAGGCCTCGGCGAGCTACGTGATCAGGGTGAGGGCCGACGACGGACTGCAGCACACCGACATCGCCCTCAGCATCGTGGTGAGTGTGACCTTTCTATCTTTTTACCTCTCTCATTTTATCTCCCTAAGCAGAGCACTTATTCATTGTGTTTTCGCTTTAGTTTTCCTTCTCTCCCCTGTATCTCCTCTTCGCTGGGTCCTCTTAAACGATATTGGTTTGATAAATGTTACTCGCGACTGTGTGCGCTAGAGGCTGCTTAGGTCGGGACACGCTCGCGGGATCTCTGTGATATGTATGTGTGTGTTTGTGTGTACGAAGACCGAGGCTTCGAGCAATTATTTCGCTTACTTTACGAGAAAGAGAGAGAGAGAGAGCGAGAACGAAAGACGTGGGGGGTTTTACTTTTAATGGCGTTGGGGCTTCGATCGACGAGCCCTACTGTCTATACATATATATATATGTGTATATATATACACATTTATGTGCGGGAACTAGATTTTCTGAACATTGTATGCGACGTGTACTTGGGAAAAATGCTCGTTAAAACAGAAATAGCGAAAAACATATTATCCTTTTTCTTGCGCAGAAAACGAAATCTAGAATATCCGTCGAATACACGGTTAAGCGAATTTTCGAAAAATTCAAAATCGATTTGAACGTATCAAATTAATATAATGATGGGAAGATCGTTGAAACACATTGCTGTATGAACTTTCAAAGGTCGCGCTTTTTTACAAAATGATTTCATCGTTTCAGCAAAAATTTTTTTGTGCTCATTAACATTTCAGAGATACGTACAAAAAATATGTGACTGGCGAACTCTAAGAATGTAAAACCATATTGTTCTTTTATCTAAGAGTATCTGAATAAATTTGGAGGGGCGCGTTATAGAAGCGTACAAAAAAATTATTTTTAATACATTAAGTAACTCTAGGTTCCAAGATTAGAATAGCAATGCGCAACGGTAATTTGGACATTAAATTTTTCACTTCCAACGAGCCTGTCTGTCGTAATCTTGAATACCCTTTGACTAACTTATTCATATACACCGTTGAACATATGCCTCGTGACAATTTGTGTAAATCATTAAAAATAACTGCGAAGAAATAGATAAATATTGTATTAAAGTCAAGAAATATATATATATATATATATATAGTAAATATTAAATAAATTTCTATATCTTTCCATTCGGCGAAAAAAAGATCTAAAGATTTTTTTCTGCTGAATTCTTCGAACGCTTAGTTATTTAAGATAACTATTATCAATATATAAATGAGAATGTTTTTCGGATAACTAATTGTGAAAACGCTATTCACAATCAGCGACACAAGAAAATTCTTTTTTTAACAATATCCAAACAATTACAGCTTTTATTTTGTTTAACTCAATTACAGTTCAAACAATTACGGCTTTTATTTTATTTAACTCAAGTGAATTTAATCTGAATTTAATATTGTTTTTTCTTTTTAATTTGTCTGATATTTTATGGCATTCTTTCATTTCTTAAAACTACTCGGTACAGCAGAAAGGCGCGTAAAACACAAGATCGAATCGATAAGTATCTCTTGCTAAATTCAACAAAAAAAAAAAATATAACAAAAAACCTGTCGGTGCCAGACTCCCAAGAACAACCGCGACGTCGAGGATTAAGTTGCGTATAATCGCTGTCCCATGCGGTTATGTAAGTATACACTGACCCGTTTTTTTGTTCTTTTTGGACAACCCGATAATTTCTCGTCGGCCGATGAGCAGCAAACGCCGAAATACGAGATGACGCGGCCGGCGATATGAGGCTGAAATACCAGCAAAACAATGGGAGGAGTCGCGTCTGCGCCGAACGCTATATCATAATTCTTTATAAATATGGCCATTCGCACGTGACCGTAAGAGCATGCGAATTTTCGCCCCGTGCCTGAGACGAAGCTGCGGTTCGTCTTCACGACTTCCACGCGTCTCTCATGTGCAAATGCAATAAGCTACTATTTTCTGGCTTCGTCGAAAAATAAAACTGATGTACTGTTCCGTATGTGCATAATTATTACCTTTGGACGCGATTTTCCCAGCTCATGATCGATTCGCAACTGTATTCGCAACTACATGTGGGAAACATGCATACATACATACATACATACCTATATACCTACATACCTACATATATATATATATATATATATATATATATATATATATAATATATAAACAGATATTTATGGTTTTTCATGCCTTCTGAAAAGCCATGACATTCTATATACTCGTTAATACATCACGCCTGAGACGTGCACCTCTCCAAACTTTCTCGAGCGCGCGCGCGCGCGCTTACTGCGATGCCAGACCGTTTCTCCCATTAACGAGCGAAGAAAGAAATTTTTTTTCCCCTCCCTTTCCCTCTTTCTTCCTCGCTCGTTGCAAGACTGAAAGGACGACGAGCGGGGTGGGGGAGGCCGAAGCGCGCGAGAGAGACAGAGAGACGAGACGAGAACGAAAGAATTTCCAGTCGCGCATAACTATAAATGAAGAATTAGTACCCTGCGAACGTCGCGCGCGTCCCGTCGCGCGATTCGCGTGGCGACAGCGGACAATGGCGAGCGCGGCCGCGCGTCGATTCCGTAAAAAAAAAAAAAAGAAAAAACGCTTCTCCTCCAATCCCCCTCCCCCCACCTTCCCGCCCGACCGTTAAAAAGCCCGCGCCGAGTGCCAGCTTGCGATTCATTACGGGCTCGAGGGTTCGGCCGGGCTCGGCGAGGGTAAGCGAGGCACGCGGCAGGCGGTTGCTCGCCAGGCTCTTAGCATATACGCGGGCGGGCACATGAAGACATTAACTCGGCGACAAAACAAAAAAAAAAAAAAAAAAAAAAACAGCGGGACCGAAGCGGGCGGCGTGGGGAGAGACGCTGGCGCACACGTTGCTCGCGGACCTTCGTCAAAGCGGCTCCGAGCATCGTCTCGTCGAGTCGGTCTTCGGGGTAAGAAAACTATATATATATATATATATATATATATATATATATATATATAGTTGTACATATTTCTCAGGGGCTGTGGGCAACGCGACGTTTCTCCTCTAGGGGGCCGCCCGACGAATTGGTCCGACGAGGCCGCGAGGCCCGCTCGAAAAAAAAACCGATAAGGACGAGGCCGAAGTTGGGGTGAGGGCCCGGTATCGTAGATCAAAGAGGTGGGGAGGCAGCCGGTGCTCGCGCGGGCGCACAGCATGAGAATCGCATTAAACAATCGAGCGCGCTACGAGGTCGTCGGGAGGGGGGGGGGGTCTGCCTGCCCCCCGTCCACCCACCCACGCCTCCCCGTCCAGAAGGCGAGTAGTCGGAAGTCGCAGCGATCGGTCGCTCCCTCGACCTAACTGGCCGGAGGACGCCCGCTCGCGTGCTCCTGACCTCTGACCCCGCTCGGGATAGCCCCGCAGGGGGGCGGAGTGCTTCATCCGCCTCTATTCCTCATCCCTATATATATATATATATATATATATATATACTTCTCTCTATCTCTCCCTCTCTCTGCGCTAGCTCCCTCGCCCCTTCTCGCTCTCTACCCCCCGCTTACGACGCGCGCGCGCGTTATATTAGATACACGACCGCGGCTGCGCGGATGCACGAGGGCGGTGCAAAAAGTTTTACGAGAGGAGGAGCCGCGCGCGCGCGCGTGCTGTAGTGTATATGTCTTCTTGACCCTGCTCGGCGACTCCTGCATGTGGGCTGGGGAGGGGAGATTTCACACGCATGCGCATCCATCGAAGATGGGTCGCGGCGGTATAAAGCTGATTCGATTCGAAAGTTTTAGGCGCTCGACGGAGCGGTAGTAATGTGCTGTCTTCGTCTAAAAATTTTTATAGTTTTTAACTGAATCATCGTTCGTCCATGGCATAGAAGTGATTGATTTAAGAAAGAGACGTAATTAGGTAACAAACGACACAGGGACAAATTTATAGAATGGTAAAAGGGATATTCGAAGTGAATAAATCAAATGCGAGATAATTGAATTAGCAGGGGATGACGATCAGTAACATCAACTACAGAGCTTAAAAGAGAAAAGTGCTGAAATTAGAACGTTTGTCACATGCGAAAATACGCCGATAAAAACGAAAACGGATCTTATCTTTGGGTTACTTCCGATGGGCATTGAAAGGTGGAGTCACGAGGTTTCATCATGACAGACTGTTGGGAAAAGGAACAAAATTGTAAATCTACACGAGTGTAGCTGTTAAATACTCCCCTCCACGGTATTAGTCAGACTTTGTACTCGCACGAATTTCTTTAACATTAGTAAATCTAGAAAACTGCTCCGGGACTGGACTATTTTTCGACAGATCCGACGACTTCTCATTAATGTGCAGTGTGTGCAGATAAATATTACACTATCATATAGATTTTAAAAGTTTAAATGTTCGTTAGCTTTAAAAAGTTTAAATGATTTTAAAAGTTCTGTTTTCCTCGAGGGATTATAAAAAAAGAAACAAAAACAGAGAACGTCGTCGTACTTAATTCTTCAAAATTCAATGATTTTCATTCTTTCTTCCTTGGCATGCTTTGTTTTCGATATGATTTCTATCGAACTTCCCGCTACGTACCAAAGCGTTACATTCGTAGCGATGACGAACGTATTACCGCCGAGAGTATGACGTGGCTTCCGAGTTGTCGCATCGAAAGAGGAGGGAGGGGTGAGGAAGTACGGATAGGCGTAAATCACTAATGATCGTTCCGCGATTCCGCGAAAACCTATCAAGGGAGCTTTCTTTATCCGCGCCCAATGGCGAACTCGTGCGATGATTGTGTCGCCCAACGAGTCTGCCACATCTGTTACCCCCTGTATTCTTGCGAGCCGTTGAAGAATCGCAAGTAAAGGCTATTTGACTTTCATCTTTCTTTTCCTCTCCTTCTCTGTCTCTCAATCTATCGCTCTCTCTCTCGCTCTCTCTCTCTCTCTCTCTCTCTCTTGCTCTCTCTTTCTCTCTCTTTCTTACGTCTCTATATAACCGACGTGCGATTCTCCCTCGTTACTCCCACAACGATCTCCCGTCAAGACATCCATTGTACACGCGACTGCGAAAGCACCGCATGTTTCTTCATATTATATATATATATATATATATATATATATATATATATATATATATATAAATCCTCCCTGTATCTAAAAACGCGCCCGCGCGCGTTCCGGGAAAGAGAAAAGACAACAATATAGCGCGCGGTTGCGCGCGAATCGCGCAACTCACCAGGGAATCCTTGTGCAACGTCGAGCTGGTCCGCGCGGAAGTCCCCCCCCCCGTGCTTCCTACCTCGTTGTCTCCCGCAAGCAAAGAAAATAAAATATATATTTACTAAATCTTTCGCGAGCCCCCGCCCTCCTTTCCCGTTCCACTCACTAATGTCAACCTCGTTGTTGCATCGATATGGAGAAAACCAATGCCGATTCGGAAGACGCGGTGTGTGCTTTCGCGCGCTACATGCGTGCGCGCGCGCGTGTGTGTGTGTGTGTGTGTGTGTGTGTACGTTTACACGTACCAGCTCTGATTTAGAGCCACATATATATGCGTACATATTTACAGCGCCTAATGTTGCTGTGTTGTTCCATAGAAAGGGAGAGACAGAGTCCTCGTCCCTTGATTTTTCCGCAACACCCGCCTTCTCAGCCTCTCTCCCTCCTCTATCTTTCTCTCTTATCTCCGATCTCACGATCCCTTATTCTTCGCTTCCTGGTGTCTAGGCCCTCTCTCATTCGCGCTCTCTATCTCTCTCCCTCTCTGTCTCTCTCTCTCTCTCTCTCTCTCTCTCTCTCTCTCTCTCTCTCTCTCTCTCACTCTGCCCTCTGACTCTCTCGGTTATTTTCTCGCGCACGCGCGCGCCTCGCTCTATCTGTCCGACCGGCAAGATAGACGCTAATAGAAGAACAGCGCGGGACCCGCGGCGGTAATAAGGAAGAGATGCTTCATGCTTCCAAAGTCCCTCTTGTTCTTTTCCCTCCTATCTCTTCCCCCCTCTCTCACTCCTTCTCTCTTCCTTTCCCCGCCCCTTTGTCCATTGCGCGCGCTCTATGTCTCTATACATGTCTCTTTCTTTCCCCCTTCCTCAACCCCTATCTCACCTTCGCGCCGGCGCAACGGTATTCTTCGATGATACGAAAGGGCACGGACGAGCGATAATCCCCGTTTCTTCCCTTCATTTTCCTTTTTGTTTGTTTTTCTTTTAGTTGTATTTTACAGCGACGCGCCAGTGCTGCTTTGTACGATGACGCGCGCGGTGTTAATTTCGCGCAGCTTATACTCGCGGCCGTGCGCTCGAGACTCTATATATTTATACTCGTGCACGTCCCTCGTCGGGGAGCTCACGGTTCATAATATTTTGATGCCGTTCGATCCTTCCCTGTATCTTTCTCTCTATCTCTCTGCCTCTCTGTCGTGCGCGCGCGCACAGCTGTGTAACCAATATATTTATATAGAGGCGAATAATTACTTGGTGGGCGGGGGCGCTTTAATATCGTCACGATTGTCGAGCGCGGCCATGAAGTGATCGGGAAGATTGAAAATCGTAATTGTGACCGCGCTTATATAATAATAAGTAAACGAAATAAACACCCGAGAATTCAATGTGAAGCTTTGACTTATGTATATATATATATATATATATATATATATATATATATAACATAAAAAAGAAGCCTGGAACAATTATATAAAGAAGGTCTGCTCTATCAATAATATCTCAATCATTCTCTTCGTTACGGTTTGAGAGTCCGGAACGAAATAAAAGTCAGTCATATATATATATATATATATATATATATATATATATATATATATATACATATATATATACATGCATACTTACATATACATATGTGTACGTGTTTGAGAAACGAACGATCCCTACTTCCCCACCGATCTGTGCATCTCTATAATGGCTTTTCGTTCAATTAAGCCAAGGAATCTTGTCACTTCGCCAAGATTTATAATACATATATATATATATATATATATATATATATATATATATATATCCGAGGTAAGGATTCGCGCACCATTGTTTTAACAGCCGCCTATAAAATTCGTCGTGATTAGTGAACAATTTCCTAATAAGGGCACCCCCATATGATCCGCCGCCGGCGGCTCCATCTCCGTTTCTCCAACTTCATATTAAATATATATATGCATCTCTCTCTCCTCCTTCCTCCGATCTTCTGCTGCTCGACTTGAGAATTCCCGTATAAAACTATCTCGTTCGTGCTTATATACACATATGGTCTCCTCTTCGCCCTCGACTTCCTTCTCCACTGCCACCGTGGGGAATGGTTAAAAACGACAAAAAAAAAAAAAAACTAAATTTCAATTATAAATCAGCGCCACGAACTACTGTGTACGTGTACGGTCTCGCGCCAGACAGGTCCCCAATATATACAAACCCCCGACAGGAATTCCTGTTCAATTATTCCGCCTGTAAATCAAGCATTTTATCATCCTTTTAAAAATCTTAAATATTCATATGCTGATTTTTCGTGGATATATATATATATATATATATATATATATATATATATATTCCTCCGTACATATTATAATGCGCGCACCGGGGTCGCTAAACGGATGGCGGGATGCATGAGTGGGGGCGGGTCGATGGATGAAAAAAGGGGATCAGCCACGAAAAGTTCGCGCGCTTGCTTGCTATACACGTGGTGTATACGTGGAGGCCATTCACCGCTGGCCGAAGCTCTAAATAAGGGCTTAATCAAGCCGCGGCCGCCAGTATGGCCATTTTCCCGTGTATATATATATATATATATATATATATATATATATATATATATATATATATCCACTCGCGCACAATACAACTGGATGGGGCATAAATCTCCAGCGCGGTGCGTGTAATATACATTTTATTGCGTCCTCCTTCTTTTTGTTTCGTTTTTTTCATTTATTTATTTTTTTTCTTTAATGCGTTCGCCGCGCCGCGCTTCAACCACCGTCGCCCAACCCCCCAGCCCCATTCCCCCATCGACAAACGAGAGAGAGAGAGAGAGAGAGAGAGTCGCTGCTGCTGCCGCTGCTTCTGCTGCTGTTGCTGCATCGGCAGCTATGCAGACGCCGCGCCGAAAACCCGCAGCTTCCTCTTATTATACACACACGAGCCGGGCCGACGCGCGGCTGCGCGCCATCCCTCCCCCTCACCCGCCGGTCCTCTACTCTTCCTTTTTAATAAAGTGTGCGGTCGCCTCGTAAAAGTTATGATTTATCGCGTCTATCGGGGGTCCTATATATACATATACATGCATACCGCCATATTATCCACCACCCGACTATAGATATATATGTGCATCGAGCAGCACCTCGTCTCCCACCCTCTACCGTTCTCTCTGTCTCTGTCGCTCCGCGATATATACATATATATACATACACACACACACAACACACACACATATATATATATATATACACATAAACAATAAATACGCAAAAGTGGTCCCGACGAAAATCTTCCTGTGATGCAAACGCAGTAATTCATGCATTGCGCAGGCGCGCGTGCGACCCGCGTTCCCCGGACACGAGTCCCCCCGTATAGTCGTACGCGAATGTTATATCTACGACGTATACGTTTATACGTATAAAAGGTTGGGGAAGAGTTGCGCTGCGTATCTACGGACGTTTATAGACGGTGGCTCCTCGAGTCCGCGCATTGTTCCCGGGACACAAGTGACAGGGTGGCGCGGCTGCTCGGCCCGAACGCGAGGCGGCAGAATTTATTTGGTTCCGGCACAATATCGGGACGATCGTTTTATTTTCGGTTTTTTTGTTTTTTTTTTGTTATGCTCGCAAAATTCGAAGGACAATCCGGGTGAAGTTGGCCGGCAATATAGAGTGTAGGATATACAGTGCAGTAACTTATATTAGGTAATATATATGGATATGTATATATGACGCCTGTATGAGGGAATTTTAAAGATACACTGCCTGTCAAAGTGTCAAAAATTCTAAAATTGACGTAATGGTGATCGCCTGTAAAAGAGGGTCACACGGCTAAAAAAATTTATCCAGTAACGAGACCAGACAGTCGCCATGATTATGAAAATATCATATTGACAAATTTATGGTTTTTTTTTTCAGTAAAATATAGAAATTTCGAGATGATCATTTTTTTCTTGAAAGCATCTTGAGGTGATAAATATATGTAGTAATAAAGAAAATATTTTTTACTTTTTTTTTTATTTACTTTTATGGCAAGCTGAAAGTAACCAAATTCAGTAAAATTATTATGAAAATATTTTCTATATTGAAATTGTAATACTTGGAAATGGTAGTTTTTAAAATTAGTATTTATATTACGTGAAAATTGTAGAAAAAATTGTTTGACGTTATACTTACATAATCGTGAACCAACTAAATCATAAAATAGAGGTTTACGGCAACAAAATATTTGAAAAAAATTTGACTCGTTTCATTCGATTTGATAGGCAAAAGCATTTACTTCCATGATAAACCTGGTTGGAAGTGTATCAATGTTATTGATTTCATTGAATAATATTTTTATTTATTTGCCTGTAAAGGTGTATTTTTAAGATCTCCCGGTGATTTCAAAAAATCGAAATTGATAGATGAAGTGTTGTGAGTGCAAAGTTTAAACAAAAATAATAATTTAAATATATGAGCTATTTCCATGGGAACAGAACTAATTTTGTGTAGATTAAAAATATTTTCAGTTTAATTAATAATTGTGAACATTTTCCAATGTCCATGTATATATATATGCATATATATAGATCTTGTGCGTATAACTAGATCGAGAAATTCATGATAATCATTCCAATCGCTTTTAATCATATACATATAATTTTAACGTTCATTCGAGTACATGATTTTCCCTCCATTCGTACACCATTACATTACATATCGTAACCTCGAATATCGGTGCAAATCAAGCAATTCGCACTTGGGACGAGTGTCTCGCTTCGTACAGCTCTAAGAACAGCCCAAAATAAAAGAGACGGATAAACAGAAAGAGAGAATGAGGGAAGACAGAGAGACGAGAAGGCAGTAACGAGGCGAGCGTTGAAAAAAGAAAGAGGGGGGATGGGAGACACGGCTAAAAGAAGTTCAGTCGATGGGTACCCCTGTAGAAGCCATCCCGAAAGCGCGCCACCGCTGGTCCGTGCAAAAACAAATTTTAAAAGCTCCCGGATTCCTTCTCGGGCGATTAGTCAATAATTCCGCTCGTTTTCTTGCGCGATAACGCGCCGCTGCCGCGGATTTATTTTTTCTCGTCCTACCAACCTCGTCCCCCCTTCCGCCCCTCGCGCCTCTTTCCCCCCCCCCTTTCGTGTACTCGTCGTTTTCGCGGGGGTCGGTCCACGAGAAGCCGGCAAGTTCTTGCAGCTCTACCCGTCCACCTCCTCCCCGAGCTTTTTGTACGTGGCTTTTGCGGAATTTTGGTTTTCTCCCGCTCGATTTTGATTTTCATCGTTTCCGTGACGGCGCGTGGCCGGGGAAGGGGGCAGCAAAACCATCAAACCGATAGACTTATCTTCAAAGCTAGATATATATATATATATATATATATATATATATATATATATATATATATATAAGCGTAAATTGCAATTTCCCGCGACTGTTCATTATACTGTGATTTTTGTTGTGCCGCTTGTATATCGATGGGCGAGGGCGTGGTAAGGGAACTAATCAGTTGATACCGTACTTTTCGATTAACGTGTCAAACGGCCAAAATCTTCTTTAAAATATAAAACATCTTTTGAACTTTAGAAATTAATTTGATCTTATTAAATGCATGATGTGTTAATTGGTAAGTCGAATTATTCTCGATGACTTCCATTATATCGATCCCGTTATTCCATTTGATCAATATATATATATATAACTAAACTAATGTGTTTTCTATGTTCTATCTATGCTGTACATTATTAGTTTTATGATCACTTTCAGAATATTTTAAATACAACTTTACTTAGATAAATAATCGCTTATACAGGCATAAAATACAGTTCTCAGACTAAAGGACGTTGTAACCTAGATAGTAAAGTCTCTCATATACGGCATATGTTTAATGTATATACTGATATATATATATATATATATATATATATATATATATATATATATATATATTATATGTTCAAAAGCTAAAAAACGAAAAAGTCCCACCATTAGGCGAATGACTCTTCAAAACGACGCCACCCCGTCATTTCCTTATTGCGTCCGCGTTTGGTCCCTTGCTCGATTTTCCGTTAGGCCACGATGGACGCTCACACATATACACACACGCGCGCGCGCGCGCGGAGACACACAGCTATACCTACACATGCATCAAATTGGAAAGATCAAATGGCCTCGATAAAGCGTGAGCCCTGCCGCGGCAGGAATTCCCGTGTGCCAATCCAACGCGGGGGCAGGAAGGGGAGAGACCCGAGTAATAGGATGCATTCCTTCGCCATGCGAATTCACAGCGTCGAGAATGAATACTGCGCGAATTCGAAAACTGATTTTGGGCTACGGTCGAGGAATTATCTGTATACATATATATATATATATATATATATATATATATATATATATATATATATAATTCAATAGCCTAGATCCGTTTCAAGTACGCTTGTATGGACGAAACACGTTGCGTAAGTACCGCGCGCGGTATGAGACAGCGCGGGGGGGGGGGAGGAGAGAACGCCAAAAATTCTCGCGCTCCTTAATGAAGCGCGCTTTCGCGGAACTCCGCGGCCCAAAGACCTCGCCGCGTGACTTTCCCATCGGCGTGCGGCGGCAGCGGCCCGCGAAGCGATCAAATGGTTCACGGACCGTCCGCGAAGGGACATATTCCTCCCCGCCCCTCCCGCCCACCTCGTTCCCCCATAACTCACTCGGCTCGCCCGGCAAAATCGTCCCTTATGACATTTAACGTCCCCGAAATTCCTCGTTCCCCCGTTCTACCATTGTCGGCTCTGCCGTTCCGAGGCCGAAGGAGAGAGGGAGAGGGATGAGGGTCCAGGAATGTCGGTGGCGGCCGATCATAGTTCCTTCTCTCTCTTTCGCTCGCTCGTTCCTTCTGTCTTCGGGAGCCCTCTTTCGATGCTTCCCCGCTCTTTCTGCTCGCGCCCGTGTCAAGCCTAACTCTTTGAAGACTACTCGGTGGGCTCGCGGACTTTTTGCCTTGACCGCGAGTGAGAGAGATGGAAGCAGAAAAGCCGCCGTCAACTCAGGAGGTTTTACGCATTGCATAGCGCGCTGCCCTCGTGAGAACGAGACAAATTTCTCTATCTCTCTCTGTCTCTCTCTCTCTCTCTGGAAATGCGTGTATGTATGTATTAATACTGTGCAATCTATCACCAGACGAAGCGTTAATGTCTTCCGCACGATTTCGTCGATGCGAGCTTTAGTATTTAGAATTTCTTTATTTTGTTATATTTAAGCGTGGCCATTATTTTGTCACGGGTAATCGAAGTTTCGAAATCGTACCTTACCATATAGACAAATATGTATATATATATATATATATATATATATATATATATATAAATATACATACGTACATATATATCAGATTCCCATTTAAAGGAATTCATTAACGATCAGGAAGAATTTTATCGATAACGCGGATAAAATTCGAAAATGTGCCGGTATATGATAGAATAACTCCTGTACAACTACGCAGGAAACACACAAAAGCCCAATAAAAGTCCTCGTCCGCGTCATTCCCCTCTCCCCCGCCCCCTATCCTCCCACTCGATCCCGTGTAAATTCTGATGTAATGGAATCAATTAATTCGATGACGAACACGACACTTCCACCGCAATCGCCTTCCCAGAAACGAGCGCGAGGTGCGTGCGGGGAGGATGGGGGAGGCAGAATAGGGGTCGGGATAAGAGACTTTCGATTCCTTTTGCACTTTCGATAATATCTTCGTCAGAAGGCGAATTCATTCCCGGTCGCAGCGTGTGTATATAGGCCCCGATCTCCCCGGCCCAATCGGTTCTTCAAATCCCCGCGACCATTCGCCCTCGCAACTTCTTCTCTTCCTTCCTCACCCCCCTCCTCACTCCTTTTCTCTCTGCCTGTCTTTCTCGCCCGAGAGATCGCGGAAGAATTCCGTACGGCAGTATAGAGAGAGAGAGAGAGAGAGAGAGAAAGAGAGGAAAGAATGGGCGCCAATTACAAGAGTTTTGACAAGGCTACGATGGCGCGCTTCTGCACGCGTGGACGGACACATACCAATACTCACGCGGACCTGCACGTATACGCATATGCACACCTTCGTCCCCCCCCCTTTCTTTTTAATAACTTCGACGGAGGCTATTAGGAAATACCTGTCGTCAATTTACTTCCAAAATTTAACGATACTCCAAAACCGAAAGGGGACAGGTCCGGGGGAGGAAAAAAAAGCGCAAACGAAGCGGGCGACAGTGGGGGCGAGGAGGGCAGGGGAGAAGAAGAACCGACTCTTCAAAGCTATTAGAGCTTCGCGGGGGCAAGGGACGAGGCGCGCGCGCGTAATATATGTACGGGTCGAGCGCGCGGCGAGCGGGGCGGGGGCCGCGGGAACGAGAGGCGACGGCGGCGGTGCGGCGGCGCTCGGGACAGAGGCCGGACTCTCTCGGTCGATCTACGATTCGCGCGGCCCCCTTACCCTCGCCTCGCCGCGCCGGGGGCTTTTTCCCCTGCCGACCCTCCCACCCCCCCCCCGCCGTGGTCCGCGCGGACGTTCCAGTTTTTACGAACGCGCGAGCCCGCCCCTGGTCTTTCCTTCCCTCGCGGCCTCCGTGCGCAGGAGCGCGCGTACTTCGATTCGCTGGCGCGCGTTTGAGGAATCGCGCGCCCGGCCGCCCCGGTCGTTTCGCGAGTGATCCAGGAATCGATTTTGCCCGGATTCGGCAGCCAAAAGGCCAAAAACGCCGCCCCGACGCGGAAGTCGTCTCCCAACTACCCTCACTCAGGGGAGATGGGACTACTGGCTCACGCGCTATTCCTGATATATATATATATATATATATATATATATATATATATATATATATAACGTCACATCTTAATGAAGCGCTGTGCAATCACTTCTTAGCAATCGCTATTTGCAGTAGTTCGGAAACTTTATAGAATGATAGTTCAACGCATGTGGCATTACACATTTTATAGAATTTTGAAATGATAAGTTTGTTTTTTCAAAATTCAAATCGGTCTGGAAAAGATACAATCATAAATATTAAAAATTCCTCAAAATCAGTTAAACTTTTTTTGAAATCCTTAGAAATCATAAGTAACATTTGAAATTGTTTAAAAAGGTAAGCGAAATCGTCTGTCAAACGTTTGGAAAGATTTGCAAATATTTTAAACATAATTCTACAATCATTCGATATAATGTAAAGCCGTTCGTAGATTAAAAATACTTGCAATCGACTCGAAATAATTCAACCCCCTTTTTACATCGTACAAACATCCATAATTATTTCGACCCTAACTGTCGACGCGAATGGTCCCTCGTCGCGCACGATATCCCAGCGAGCACTGATTTATATAGAGTCGTTGTTCGGATCTTTCTTAACCCATGGGATGTTATTAATTGTAGGAACTATTTAGACTTAATGGCTATCGTTACAATTTGCGGCACTCAGCTTCGGGCTTTTGCCGAGGGCTGCTTTGTTTTTTTCATCTAATTGTTTCGTTCGAAAAAATTCTAGCAATCCAACGCTAATTGGATCATTTATAGTACTTCGTGATCGATGCCTTGCCCGTATGAGCTTGGAAGAAATCGTACTTATTTGTACGATTAAGATAGCTCGCTATTTATTATGGCATTGCACGAATTACTTCAATTATTTGTTTTCATTCAATGATTAAATAAGCTTTAAATAGTTTCGTGGGCTATATTTTCAGAAAATGATTTTTTTTATACGCGCGCTATAGATGGTATTAAAATTCAAACGCAACCGACGAAAAGAAAAAAGAATCAACCATTTATTTTCTTCTCTTTGAATCACGTTCGACGCTATAAAGGCGAATTTATCGGGAACTCCATTGTGTATAATCCATGATTCCTAGTCCTGGAATTTACCTCTCTTGAGTCAATGCCGAGCTCAAATATTAATCCAAAAGGAATTTCCGGCTCCTAGGGCTTAGGTGAGATTGATTCTAAAACTGTTTAAAATTAGAAATTTTTTTTCTACGGCTGAAGATATATTGAATAATGTCCTTTTATTGTATCGAAAAATCTATTTTATAAGAACGATTATATATACAAAATATATATTATATTTTGTCTTGTTACTTTTCGTATTAAAGAGTGGATTTTTTTTTTATTATATGACTAATTATTAAATTATATTTTTTAATTTCTAAATATTTTCGTATTATTTTTATCGTCGAATATAAAATATAAACGATAATTTTGTTATTCAAAATGCAGCGGAAGGGTGATCATAAATTTTCATGATTTCTTAGGCAGCTTTGAAAAATTAATATTTTAAAGATTCATTTCGATTTATATACATATATATATATATATATATATATATATATATACAGATCTACATATATAACCACTTTACGAAGTCGTAATAAGTGCTTCGATGTTCGAGCTTCAGAAGTACAGCGAAGAATTTAGTTATCCGATTCATTTACACATTTATCGCGTCCAATCATCGATCAAAGGGTTCCAAACATTTTAAGCCCCCCCCCCCATCACTTCCACCTCCCCCTCTCGACTTCAACCGTCCTTATTAATGCACCGAGGCAAATCGAGCGCGGCATCGGCGGTGTGCTTCTGCTACCTCACAGGTGTATATAGCACTTGTCTCCCGCCTCGGAATATTATCAAAAAACCATTACACATACTCCCATCCCTTATCGACCATCTGGCCGATCAATCACATCGAGCGAAGTAAGAATTTCGCGCGCGCGTGTGTGTATATATATACATACATACATACATATATGTATACGTGTACAAAAGCAAGTCTCACAAACGATAATTCGAGCGGACCTCCGTGCTCTTCAAAGTTTTTATAATATACAAACCGATCTCGGCAGACTCCCAGTCACAATCTTACATATATATTATATCTAATCCTCGAATCTCCCTATCCCCTCCCCTCATCGCACCCAACCCCTCACCCGCTCTATCTAACCATCTCTACATATCTCTCTCTCTCTCTCTCTCTCTCTCGGATTTCTCGAATGTTCTTTATGCTATGTTGTTTCGCAGGTGACCGACACGAACGACAACGCGCCCGCCTTCCAGTCTGCCGCCTACTCGTTCGACGTGCCCGAGAACGTGGCGCGGGGCAGCCGGGTCGGCCAGGTCGTCGCCGTCGACGCCGACGCCGATGGCCGCAACAGCCGGCTCAGCTACGCCCTCATCTCCGACTGGGCGAACGACGTCTTCTCGCTGAATCCGAGCACCGGCGTCTTCACCCTCACCGCCGGACTGGATTACGAACAGGTAAATGAAAGCTCGAATGTATTGTCGTGTACTTTAGAATCGCCGATGGGCAAAGTAAGATGTGGGATGATTTTTCTAAGGCAGCAGTCGTTGGGCCATCGTGTCTGTCCTTCCTTTATCTCAATTTTACGCACCAACTGTGACTTCGGTACACGTTGCAGCGACTTGTTCTAAGCACGTTGGATAATTTCGGAATATCAACAGTTGCAAGAAGTTGACTATAACTATATGATCACCGTATATAATGCACCTCGTTTCGAAATGAATTTTTCGTCGATGAATCTTTACAGGAAGAGAGCATTTTTTATGTAAATTTCGCGGCTATCATGGCGGTAAATTAATTAATTAAGAAATCTTCTTATTCAGCTTGTCGAATAATTTTAAAATTTCTCAAATTTTCAGCCGATTCTTCATTAAAATTGTAACTTACGGCTAAGTTTTTTCTGTACTTTAACCAATATGTCGACCAAATCGCTTAGAATGGTAATAAATTTTAACATATTAATATTTATATCATATAAAACGACACAGGCACATAAATATACGAGATTAAATTTCCTATGCGTAACAAAATGCTCCCCTCTCTTGAAACTACAAAACTTAATACAATAATAACTATATTTTTTATTACTTTGTCGTATTGTATACGCGGGTAATAAAGCTTTTCTAAAATTTCTGTAACGTATAATTTTTGATCTATGTAAAATTTCTATGATAGTATTTTTTTTCTTTTAGTTTCGAACGATCTCGAATGTCATATATTTTGTGCAAGAAAACACTTTTCAAGCCAGTATCGCAAAACTTGATCTCACTACGTAACGTTAAATCTTCTTAGTTTATGGTCGCTCCTCCGGTCGAAGGAGTCGCGCTCGCTGTATATGTATATATATATATATATATATATATATATATATATATATATATATATATATCAATCGAACGATTTTCATCGGCTCGGCGAATCGGAAAAGCTGATCCAGCAGCGCTCCGTAACATCGATTGGTCGATCTACCAGACTCGAGCATTCTTTGCATACTCTGTGCAAACGATCCGCCTGCAAATCCCTGCCCGGTTGTCTCCTGTACGATCGCCTCTGCGACGCGGGGCGGGGGCGGGGGGGGGAGGAGTAGGTAAATGCCCTCGTACCGTAAATGCGAACGGGAATCGAGTCCCCGTCATTATTGGTCCCGGCGGAACAGCCAGGATAAATACGCCGGGCGAATCGGCTCGGTATTATTCACGTCGACGTGATCGTCCGCCGTCCAACCGTTTCCGACGCCCCGTCGCCGAGTCCCGTTCCGGCCGCGATGTCGCGATTCGACCTCGCGCCGTTTCCGACTCTTTTCACGAGGGCGCGACGCGATGCGAATTAGCCTGCTGCGAACTGTCGTTCGGCCCCGTCCACGGAAATGCTTCGGAACTTCCGTGAGCGATTAGCGAGGGTAGAATATCACTGGGACGACCGCTGACTAATTGTCGGTCGGCGCCATTATGTCTGAGATCGTGCGCATACAGAACCTCGAATATCCAAATCGTACAGATGCTCAGCGAAGGTCGACAAAGTAGCATGCGTCATCGAAGAGACACGCCGAAATTCGTTGGTCATCTTTATAATATCAGTATTATGGAACTGTATGCAGAAGGATGATTGCAATACAGTCGAACCTCGTTCCTGGCCATTGTCTCGATTTCGGTTCTCGCGAGGAAAAATGTAGAGCTTACCTGGACCGGGAAGGCTTATTTTAACAACCGTGTTATCTCGTTTTATTAATTAACGATCTGTCATATTATTCCTATTTCAAATTAAAAACTAACTGTCGTATTTCCGTTTTCACATTGCTATTATTATAGTATTTATTTTACGAACTCAAGATTTAATTTCAATTTTGTATAAACATTGCTGTGATATTCAATTATCGTATAGAAAGTATAAATAAATTGTACCCATCTATTTCTGACTCACTCTCTCTCTCTCTCTCTCTCTCTCTCTCTCTCTCTCTTTCTCTTGGTCAACTGACGGCATTCCATAGACTATTCTCCTGAAATATACACCAGTTGGTATAAATACATTGGTATATTACTTGTCTCACTCCTTATTGGGATGAATATTTCGAGTATCTGAATTGGAGAAGTTTGTCTGTTTATTTATTTACTTATGGTGCAAATCATTGATAGATGACGGACTGATATATGTGCGTATCTGCCCTGTTATATTCCCATGTTTATATTTTATTTTACTTTCATCATACCTTATTTAGGGAGACCATTTAATGTTTTGTGATATTAATCAGATTCACACACTGCACTTGCACTGCATCGTTGTATAATGCATTGATTCGGTATTTTATACATTTTTCTGTATTGCCGCAATACATTATGTAGCAATTTATTCTATTAAAAATTTTAATTTCTTTTTCTTTTTCAACATTACAAATAAATACACATCTGTCTGTCCATCTCTCTCTCTCCCCCCCCCTCCATGTCTCAGAACGCGGACTCTCAATAATCCGCCCGGGCCGCGTTCCGAATTCCTCTCGCGGTTCCAAGGTACGCAGCCCTGCCCCTTCTTTACCCGTCGTCTTTCTTGCGCTCGTCATCGTGCGCGAGAGCCGCGCCGCGGGAGATCGCCGCCGGACGGATCGAACGAGTGAAGGGTGGCGCGCGGCCCGGGGGATGAGGTGCGCGACGAGGAGGGGGCGAGGAGGGGGAGAGGGAAAAAGAGCGACGACGGTCGGACGGGCGCTTTTTGGGGGTACCGAGAGAGGGAGAGAGAGAGAGAGAGAGGAGAGAGAGAGAGAAAGATTCCGCGCGCCGTTGCGCGGGGATCGCGAGGGAAATCGGCGGCGCGCGCGGCTCCTCGACGGTGATTATTATTGATGAGCACCCGCGGTCCCGGTGCTCCGGCGGCTTTGCTTTTCTCCTTTTTGCCGCCCGCCGCCCGTCCGGCCGATATGCTCTCCGGTAGCTTCTTGCCGCACAAATATATATATATATATATATATATATATATATATATATATATATATATATATCAGGTATGGATTCAAATTCGGCGCCTGTCGTCCTCTGTAAGCGGACCTCCCCGCCTGCCACCGCCTCGAGTTTGTTCGGATCGGAATTTATTATGGCTCCTGCCGGACGACTGACTGTGTATCGTAAAAGAATCGTTTGTCCTTTATTATATATATATATATATATATATATATATATATATATATATATATATATATATACATATATATATGATATATCATGCCTTCATGTTCAAGAGAAGTACGGATTGTCGAAATTGTCATATAACTAACTCGTTAAATAATATTATACGAGTATTGGCTACATACACCAATATTTATCAACCATAGCTTCCAGAATACGAGTCGACATAAAAAAAATGTCGTGTAGTATCGATACTGGTCAAAAAATAATTTGCAACCAAGAAATGACGTATGTTAAATCCATCTAGTTATCCAATTAAAATACTACAATTTTATAAGAAATAAATTCCTATTCAGACATTGAACAGACATGAAATGTAACAAATCAAATTCATTTTTAAATTTCGAAATCATTCCCACCGATAGTATCAACTGCATTATACGTTACTGAAAATATAGATAGATGGAATCGCCTCCATGTTAGTTGGAATTTATTGCGTTAAAAATGTTTGTTGGAATTTATTGCGTTAGAAATTGGAATTTGGTAATCTCAACTGCAAATTTTCATTAGATATTGTTTTCTCTTAAATTTAAATATAATTTCAATGTCACAACTTATACTGATTTTTAAGTCACTTCCATTAAATATAAGAAACGATCCCGAGATAATCACTTACCTGTCATATATACCACGAATGTTCTAGAAGCACGTGTATACACATACCAGCAAATAAAAAAAAAAATATATATATATACGCTGCCCCCGCTAGCAGCCGCAAAAACCTCCACGTCCACAACAATGCCGTAACTTTCGTTAGTTCCCCGACACCCTTCTTTTCTATACCTTAGACCCGTATACACATATAAGACTATCGTCTTATTCTCTCGCGACGAGACGGTCGCTGGCACTCTCACGTAATATATATATATATATATATATATATATATATATATATATATTCCTCAGTTCGAAACGAGCGAAATCGCCTAATTAGCCGAGTGGGAGGGGTGAGAGGGGCAGCGACGTCGAGGACGACGACGGCGACCACGACGTTCTTTCAATACCCGCACCCCGCCCCCACTTCTTCCTCACCCTAACCTCCTCCCCCCGCCCCCGTGAGTTATGTTAAATCTAATATATAACGAGACTCGTCGTTTTTCCCTCACGCGCCTTTCTTCTCCCGCGCGCTTATAATGCAGCTCGGACAAAAGGCCGTCCGGGATTGGGTGGCTGGGGCGGGTAGTCCTGCTGGCGGGTGCGCGCTCGTAAAAAAGTCTCGCTTCCCTCCCCCCCCCCCTTGCCTGCCCACAACGCGTGGACGCGGGCGCGGCTCGTCGCGGCGGTGGAGGCATCAGCGGCGATTATTTATTCTCCGCGAATATCTATATATATATATATATATATATATATATATATATATATATATATATAGTGTGCAGAAGAGCCGAAAGTATGCGCGCGAGCTTTCGCGCAGGGCCGAAAAACGATTAGGCGACGCGGCACTGCGGCGAGAAGGGCGGGGGGAGCAGAAGAGCGTTTATATTCTGGTAAAAAAGGCCGAGGGAAAGGGAGGAAAGGGGAGGGAGGGAATGTATGTCTTTCAAGACGAAGTCGGATCGATTTGGCTCTGCCAGGTTGCTCGCTCGATTCTCTCTCTCTCTCTCCCTCTCGTCTTTTTCTTTGTTTTTTCTGCTCATTTCCCCGCCGTGCTCACTCTCTCTCTCTCTCTTTCTCTCTCACGAGAGACGAGGAGAAGAGCGGAGATTTATGGTTTAATTAAGCGCGATGAGATGTGCGCGCCCGCGCTCTCGTGGAGCGCGAGCGGCCATGACGTTCGATGAATTTCCGCTCCGAATTGCACGCGGACGAGCGATGACGGCCGGGGTCCGACGCACGCGGCAGGCGAAATAAAAGGAAGGATGAGGCATGTACGGGGATATTTATATATTCGCATTACACGGAGGCGAAATAAATTATAATAATTTGAAGTATTTACAATGATAGAGTCCAATTTATAAAGTACAATGTGTAAATCCTTGAATAAACGGGCAAGGAACTCGATGCAAACGCGCGTCGTTAGGGCGGGTAAGGCGCTCGTTAAAATTAATTGTGAGGGCCGATAACGGAGTCAGTGTCGCGGATTGTTTTAAGATGGGAGCGTGGCACGGAATGATTCGTAAAATCTTTGAGTGACAAAAGATTGAAACGATAGCGCGACAGACGGATTCGTGCAGAGAGCCGTGGGAAGACTTGGGATTATCGAGAATTCCTTTTGGTCTCGCCCGACGATATGAGGTGTATTAATCTTTGAAAATAGATTTTGAGAAAATGATCTGAAACAGATCCTGGAATAAACTCGATATGATACGTAAGATCATCCACGATGTATCGTTTCCTTCAATTGATTCCATGCCAATCGTTAAAGTCCGCGGGCGTTAAAGTTAAATCGTTAAAGTTCCACGATGGCTTGACTTAAAACTCGTTGTCGTGCAACATCTCCCAGAATCTCGTAACACTTTAATATTACATGGTCTTTTATTAAGAATGTCTCCCATACGCACACGATCTCCATAGTAGGCCAGAGTACAAATTGTCATCGTAACGCACGACTAAATTAATTTGCGACGATCTTTAAGATGATCCAATGCAGTCTTTGCCTTTTCCTTATTGTGAACTGCAAGAAAGTCTCTCCTATCCAGGACGAATCTGTTCGTAAACTTGTAAATCGTCCATATGTAGATCATGATTTATTGCTCCTTGGATCGAGAATAATTCGAATAGTATCATTAATATAAAGGTAGAAGCAGAAAGAGCCTACGATTGACAGTGCAATTTCAAGAAATCCAGAAATTTATTTCTAGTGCAATGATCGCGGATAGCTCGTTTAATGAAAAAGAAAGGAATTTATCTAAACATTAATGCAGTTCTAAAGAAATGTGTTTTATAAAATGTCGATTTTTCTATATAGTATTAGGTTTTAACTGATTTTGTAAAAGTCAAAAGTTAAATTAATTGCTTTATTTTAATTATAATCGAATTAATTTGCTGTGCCTAGCAGATTTTTCTTACTGAAATACAAGTGAAATTCAATGAGAGAAATAAAGAAATAACCTCCAACTGCGGATTTTCTTAGTTTTCTTTGAAATTCTGTTTTGAAATTGAATTAAAATTGTATGAAATTCGATGCAATTCGATGATGTTCAACTTGGAAATGCGATCACGTTTGAACTACGAATTTGAAACAGTTTGAAATTCGAATTTGATCTTAAATTTGAAGCGAATTACTCAGAAAGTTCAACCTGCTCTTTTTCTAAGAGCTTCCATTTGCCAAGATATCTCTGATATATTATTCTTATTCCATGAATGGTACACATATTGTAACAGAGTTAAAATTTTTCTTTTTATCTCTGTGTCAAAATTTTTCTTATTAAATCCTCGATCTATTATTAATTTGCTAATTTTTATTGAAAAATTAGCATAGAAAAGGAATTTTTTATAGAAGATATTTAAAATATCAAGATTGGAATACTTGATATCATATATGAAATAGCCCATATGAAAAGCAATCACTCTCAAGTCTATACCTCCTCCGGCAAATGTTCGACCGATAGACAAACAAGAACGACGGCACTCCAGCGCCGTTTATTTCTTTAAAAAGCGATCCGAGCTAAGCAATCCGAGGTTTCGTCCCAAAGTCTCAGTTCGACAGGTGCGCCGACAATTTTGAAATTAATTCCCGACGCATTCCTCCTCCCAGTCCCTCCGGGAAGCGCGCGCTCGGAAATAAATGGGAGCGAGAGAAAGAGAAGAAAGAGAGAGAGAGAGAGAGAGAGAGGGAGACAGACCAAGAGAAATCCAGGGAATATAAATAAAAGAAAGACGGGGAGGAGGAAGGAAGGAGCGACGTAGAGGAAGAAAAGAGTGGCGGGTTAAAAGGCAGAAAGCCGTTTATAGAACCCCTCATCAGACTAAATGCCTTAACTTCTCTCTCTGTCGCTCTCTCTCTCTCTCTCTCTCTCTCTCTCTCTCTCTCTCTCTCTCTATCTCTCTCTGTCCCTCTCGCTCTTGTGCTACCCCCGAACGCCGGGCCACGCTCTTCCTCTCTCCGGCGTTACAACTTGTGCGAGCCGCCACGCCGCGCCGCCGCGTCGTTCCTTCTCTCCCCGATGATTAAAGTGCAACGCTGCGTGTGTGCCCGTGCGCGGCTCGCGCGCGCGTGTACCATCAGTGTGCGCTCGCGCGCGAGTCGTCGGTCGGCGATGCGCCTCTCGCCCCCGGGCAATAGAGAGAGAGAGAGAGAGAGAGAGAGAGAGAGAGAGAGAGCTCGGCTATACAGGGTGGTGGGTTTGAAAAACTACGCGGAACTAGGCAGCCCAGGGGAATTTGAGCGAGGTTAAGCGCACTTATATAGATATACTCGGTAGACCCGTGGCGATTCGCTTGGGTTTTAAAGACGAGGCAGGGGATGGGGGGGGCGGACGGGGTCGTTTTTTGTTTGCTCAACCCGGTCGGTTGCAGGAGGAAGCCAACGACGCTTTTAATCTCGACTACCGGTGTTGCAGCCGCGCCGCACGGTAGTCCCGGGCGAGGTAAATTATTATTCGATCATTTATTTATTTTTCCCCGTCGCCTTCTTTCCTCGGCGAACTCAACGGACGCCCGACGACGCCGGCGACACGGCGATAAGCAGCGCCGCGTGAATAAATTTCGTCGGATCTGGCCTAATCGCTCGTTAAAATCAGCCAGCCCTCGCCAATGATAGCCGAACGCATAGCAGCCCGGCCGTAAATCCGTGGAAAGATCGCGCAAAATTTACGACCTTCCGTGGCGGCGAGGGAGAGTCCTCATTATGCCCGGAAAATAAACAAGTGTCAACGTGGCTCGAGTCCTCGCCTCCTCCTCCCCCCCCCCTCCACCGCCACCCTCCGCGCCGACCCCGTCCCGCCGCCCTTCTTTCATCGTTTCAGGGAAATACCTCAATTTGTCTGAGAGTGTCGGTTATGCGCGCGAGCCGGCGAGGGAACGCGCGCGCGCCTGGGCAAATTGATCAATTTTCTCATAACGCGCGGGCGCCCCGTACGCGCGCCTGGAACTCGAGCGCGCGCCCGCCGCGGCGAAAGAAATCGTAATTGTACAATTTATTCTATATATAAAAACGGTGAAATGAAGTGCTTTTATTTTGGTCGGTCTCTCTCTCTCTCTCTCTCTCTCTCTCTCTCTCTCTCTCTCTCTCTCTCTCTTTCTGTTGCTCTCTCACTCTCACTCTCATTCTTGGCATTTTCCTTAGTTCCTCTCTCGCTTCGGGCTGTAAGGGATAGGGCAGGATGATGGATTTTCGAAAAATTGCGCGAAATGTCCGCATGTACGCACTTTTGTCTTCGAAATATCGCCCGACGTCTGATATGCGAACGTTATAGGGTGAAATTTTCCAGACGGAGAATGTATTTTGTGAAATTTTCGTGATCACGTCGTCGGAAATTTTATTCGAGCGCTCGTGCGAATCAAACAATTTTCTTTGTTTCGCGTATAAATTTTCTGGAAATTTGAATAAAATAAAATGTAAAGTCAAAATAGTATATATCGTAGCGGAAAGATTCGTATGCGGAAAATCATTCTAATTTCGTTGGTCGACGGCTTAATATGATATCCTCGTCAGAGGATGTTAATGAAAATAGAACAGAATGTACTTTTTTAAAAGATGAGTTAGCATTATAATAATAAATCAGTTAGCGTTATAAAAAAGCGTAATGTGTTATTAATGAAAAAATGCTTACTATATTGCATGTTTTACGAAATAACTAAATACCAAAGTAATTTTGTAACCGGTTTCGGTGTAACCCGATCATATAAGAACGGACACATCGTCAACAAGTCGAAATCGAGATTAATAAAATACCAATTAGTCTAACAGTTATATCATGAATAGTCTTTGCCCTCTTACTACATTATTATAAAAATATCAATTGTGAAAAACGAATTCTTATACCAGTTTATTATTTATTATTTACTTAATACATTATTACTTACATTACTTTTTGATCCTTACTTTCGCAAGCCCCGCATTTCTATCTACTCTATTGTAATTCGCGTTCGAAATGCGAAAGTTCCCCGCTTACTTTTCCAACACCCAGTGTGTGCAGCTATCGGCGCTCAGGGCTACGGTTGACGCATATAAACGTTAGGAGAAACAAAGAGGGCTAACCGAACGAGAGCAAAATATCGGCTTATACGGTTTAGTGCGAAGGGCAAGGGTGGCAGGGAGGGGGGAGGGAGGTGTACGAGGGCGCCGAGTCCGAAATTTCACCGCCGTTCCCCTCGTGCGCGTAGAATCGAAACGCAGAAATAAATAACACGTTCGCCCTCTCTCTGTCTCTCTCTCTCTCTCTCTCTCTCTCTCCCGTCCGCTTTACCCACCGTTTCACCCACCCTCAGCCTCACGGAGCCAACGAAAAGAGTATAGACTACGTGCGACCGATCCTTCACCCTCCCCCCCCCCAGCACCGCCGCCCCTGCAAATATATACACACACGAGGGAGAGAGAAATGCCCCCCTCTCCGGCGCGCTAGCATATATAGCCTACGCCGAAGTCCGAGGGTAATGTGGAAGAGCGAGAGAAACGCGGAGAGTACGAGAGCGCCGCGCCGGATCCTAAGTATAGGCCTGATGCAGGAGCGCGCATCGCCGCTCGACCGCTCGCTCGCGCGTCCATCGCGCGCACGCCCGTGCAGCCGATCACCACGAGGGCAACGCGTTGGCGCGCGCGCAGGTAGGAGTCGCGCGCTCGCCGGCGACGCGCCTCAGAACCACTCGCGAAGAAAAATTCGAGCGCGCGGCTTGTAATTCATGCAAAACTCGCGCAAATTAGAAGGGAGCGCGCGGGGCGTCAGGGGTTGAGGGTCGGCCGGTTGGGTGGAGCGCGGCGCGGGCGCGGGATTTTTTTATTGCGACCACGGCCGAGGGTATATCGGCCAAGTTTTCGGCGGAGCCGCGAAAAGAGGGGCGGGAAGGTTCGAGGAGGAGGCGGAGAGGGCGTGCGAGAGTAGCAGGCGAGGGACAGTCGGTGCAGCGCGAGCGCTCTCGATTATTATTAGGCCGGGCCGCGGCGTCGGGAGAAAAAGTCCTGAATATAGAATAAACGGCGGGCCGCGGGGGAGGGGGGGGGGAAGCGACCGAGCGCGCATGGCTCGTACCGCTGCCGTAATCACACGGTTCCGGTGCGGTGCGGTTGCGGTGGGTGTTTCTCCTCTTTCGGGAAACGACCGGGCGACGAGGTTGATATATACATACGCATATCTGTATGGTAATTTTTGGGGTTTTGGCCGGGATACATTCCCTCGAGAGCCTTCCTCCGCGCGCTCTTGCTCTCGCTCACTCTCTCTCTCTCTCTCTCTCTCTCTCTCTCTCTCTCTCTTGGTCGAGGGTTGGGCTTTTGTTTAATTTGTATGTATAATAGAGAGAACCGGGGATAGCAAAGCGAGAGAAGGGCGGAGGGAGAGGGGAAAATATTATCCCTCGATTTGAATACAAGCGAAGCGCGCGCTCTCTCCGCGCTTCCTAGCGCCGTTGTCGTGCGTGAGACGTTCCGCAACGCGATCTCTCGAGCGCGGCGATGAGACAGACAGAGAGAGAGAGAGAGAGAGAGAGGGAGAGGGAGTGCGGATTTCGTAATTACTCCGAAGTATCGCCTCTTAAATGCTCGTTCGGATTTTATACTTCTGCGCGGACGGTTAATAAATATTTATAGAGTAGTTGTTATGCATGGGGTAGGAGATGACGGTGGAGAGGGGGGTGGGCGCATGATGTTAGGCCACAGGGGGAGGAAGGATTGCGATCTGAGGAAAAATTCCAGGAATGAAATTTCGAGCCAAGCTTAACTCCCGTGGCGGGGATGGACGCTTGGTAAGAGCGCGAGGGGTCGGGGGGAGGCAGAGGGAGAATGCGAATAGCCCAAGACGAATTGGCCGACGCGCATCTTAATTCATAGCTCGGGAGCGAATCTTTGCGCGCAGTCGTAATGCGCGGCTATATACCGGACGGGATCGCCGATCTTTTGTTTAATTTTGTAGCTGGGAGCATTTTGACGGAGTATTTGCATATTGTGCGCGCGCGCGCGTCGAGGCGAATGGCGGTGCACGTCCTGTTTGTTAAAAAACGACGCCTAGCCGTATCATCATGGCCGCGTATGCGAAGGTTCCTTTTGTATACGATCGATTTATATGCGGCTGTAATTATATGTAGCGCGAAAAGAACGAATGCGCGGTTAGAGCCAAATTTGTTTATTAACGTACAATGAATATTTGTCTTTTTATTGGTTTTTTTTTTTTTTTGTTTTTTTTTTTGTTCTTTTTTTTGAAGAAGACGTAAGCGTACGACGAAAAATTGAACTTTTGTCCGTTGGCATGGAAATATATCGTGCAGTATATTTCAATTTACTATTTTAACGACTATTGGGAATCTTTGAATCCTTCTTCAATAAAAAAATATCGAACTAAAATCAAATCATTACAATTTAATTTTGTCTGAATACGATACATATTTTTCATTTAATCGAATGAATTGATTTTTGCTCGGCTAGAGAAAACTAAAATAATGTAAAATAATCATAAATAATCACTTTCTTTATACGTATTCCAATAATTGAACTTGCTATAATATACCAACTTTACTTTTTCGTAGTGTTTATAAAGCTCCTAGTAGCGTCAGCTTATCGACAAGATTGTTTTTAAGTTCATAAAAAAAAAAAATTCATTTGATACTAATTCGTTAAGTCAAATTATGATTTTAATTTTATTTTACGTAAATAATATGGTCAATTTTATGATTTCAATCCACAAACTAAAAGAACTTATAACGATTAAATCTTTAATTTTAAATTGCTGATCAAAGCGAATACTAATCGCAGTTCCGAATGGCAAAGGTAATCTTAATTTATGAATGCAACATCAAGGAATTAATGTCTGATGGATAAGTAGTAACTGTCGCGTGTGTACAGACCATGCATATCTCAAGCCTGTAAGGTCAAATTATCGATTATTGTCAAATTATAAATCAACTTCTGGTTGTAAATTTTTATATTCTGTTTTTAGATTATGTACCATGCCTTGCGCTGCCTATTTAAATTTTTACTTTTGCGACGTATATGAAATTGTTTCTGAAAATAATCATATCGTGTTGAGACACCGTCGATTCAATATCTTCGTATGATGAAAATTGTATAAATTTTCTAGACAATCGTACAATGGGCGTGAAGTTACGCACATCTTTTTTCACCATATCTATCTATTCTTACCTGATAAGACAATAAGGCGAACGTTTTCAACGTTCTCGAGAAATGACTCGTTATAAGAACTTAATATTGTACTTCCTTCACAGTACAACCGATACGTTGATTTGCAAATGAAGTAGGAGGCCCTGTGACGGTGATCGAACGAGCGCTCAATACCACCCCCGTCTTCTCTTGCAGGTGCAGCACTACATCCTCGTGGTCCAGGCGACGGACGCCGGCTCGCCCGCCCTCTCCTCCACCGTCACCGTCTACTGCAACGTCGTCGACCTCAACGACAACGCGCCCTTCTTCGAGCCGGGCCCGCGCTCGGCCGAGCTCGCCGAGAACGCGACGGCCGGCAGCCCCGTGCTCGTGGCCCGCGCCCTCGACCTCGACTCGGGCGACAACGGCAGGATCGCCTACGCGATCGTCGCCGGCGACGAGGCCGGGGACTTCGGGATCGCCGGCAACGGGAGCCTGTACACGAGGCGGGCCCTCGACCGGGAGGCAAGGGCCGTCTACAATCTCGTGCTCGAGGCGAGGGACAGCCCCGGGCAGCCGGCCAAGCCGCTCACCAGCAGTATTCAGGTGCGTATGCGGTGCACCGGCGAGTGCGGGGGATTTGTTCTTTTGTTTTTTTTTTTTTTTTTTTTTTTTTTTATTGGCGATCTCTACGGGAAAGCGCTGCTTCGTTCGATACGTTCTCTTCACCGACTTTTTCTTTATGAGATCATTTTGTCAAACGACGTGTTAATCAATTGTACTTACGGCGTGAAGAGAATTAAGTCGCTGATCGTCGCAGTATTAAGAAACATAATTAGAGCCACGATAAATAACAAATATAAGAAACAAATAAGAAACAAAAATTTATTTATAACGTCCAAGTTCGAAATGGTATATCAATTTTTCACCAGTATCGAAAGAAAAATAGCTGGTTTTCGTTTGCTTTTCTTAAGTCCTAATAAAGCAAGGTTTCTTTCATAGGAAAATTTTTAAAACTTTCCTATTATAAGAAACTTCTGTTAAAATCAATTCAATGGTTTCGAAGGGGTTTCCAGTACCGAAGTGCGCGTATTATTCAGAAATAGCAGGATGCCGAATTTGATCGCAATAAATGAGAAAAATTAATGGTTTTTCAAACATCTAAAGTAAGCTCTGTATTGAAAAAATTTTTCATATTATCGTTGATTTTCATAATATCTGAAAGAGTGCCATGGTGTTTTTAGATACGCCACTGTTCGTTACAAAACAGTGTAAATTTAAAATGTGACTACGAGCTCCTCGTATTGAAAAATCAACTTTTAATTATCTGTTGTATAAAAATTTTCACGGATAATACTTTTTTTCAATGGTATATCGTAAGTTTGTGAAAAAATGAGGAGCCCTGCTATTTCCTTACTTAACGCTAGTTAATTCAAAAAACTAATTCAATCAAGTGTGTTGTGTAAAAGAAAAAAAAATAAATTAATTTTTCTACCAACCAAAAGTTAAAAGTGTGTTATTTATGTCCGGAACTGATCACGATTACAGTGACAATATTTGGGAGAGATAGATTATTATTACATATTTGAATATTCTTTTCATTAGATTCTGCTCCTTTTACGCGAAGGTGCCTTTCGTCAGTTTTATCGTACACATCCCGATAAATTGCAGCGCTATAAATACTGCGGGATAATCCGGATTTCTACGGCTTCTTGGAAACTTATATATATATATATATATATATATATATATATATATACATATATATATATATATATATATATATCCTATAACTCGTTTTAAGGGGCAGAGATATGTAGCGCCTGCCTAGCGCTCCTTATCTTAGCGGCCTTGTACGGCCGGGCCGCATATATTTGCAAACGAGTTACATTATGCTTTTATTAATTCATGCTATTATCCGTCCGTATTAAATCATGTCCAAAACTGACCGGCGCTTAAATCTACAGACTACACTTTCTATATAAAAAAAACGCTATATTTTCGCGTCTTTCTTTCAGAAACAGAAGCATTACAGCTTACTGGGGGGGGGGCACAACAAGTAATATGATACTAAGAAAATAATAAAAGGAGAGAAATCATATTTCTTTTTTTTGAAACTATAACAGCGATATTACGCCTTAAAATACAATAATCGAAGGTTATCGCGGTTGATGTTTTACGTCGCCAGGAATGGCGGACTGAAAAGAAATTGCTATTTTAGACTACGTCGCGATTACAAGAAGATCCCGACCTCGCGTTCGCATGCATTTCGTTCAATGGTCTTTTTGCCGTTGGTTCGAATACGCCAACTGTAATAAACGTTACATCGTAATAAATAATCGATCGTATGCAATTTTTGCATTAAAACGCGCTTGAAACGTCCACGTAATTGTTATCCCGGAGTCTCGCGATGAATTATCATTATGGAACAGCGACGGACCCGGCCCGGCGCTCCGGCAAAATTGTCAATTATCAATGCATGAAAGAAGGCTTCATCGCGAATTCTTCTCGGAAGCCGGTGGCAATTTCGAGGCGCGCGCGAATGTGGTCGTCGTGTTCGAGTTCGTTTTATTTTTAATCCTCGATCGGCTAATCGTCATCGAGGAGGGCATAAAAAGTAATACGAAATCGCCTCAAACAATACGATCGTTTGGGCGTTATTCAACCCGCGCGAGAGGGGGGAGGGCGGGGGGCAATGATTATTTTTCGACGATCGTCATTTCGTGCATTATCGAGCCGTGAATGATTCGTCGCGTTCTGATTTATCGTGACGCGGTGTACGCGCGAAATTCACGGGGCACAAGAGTGGAGCTCGGGCTATCGTTGGCTAAGTATAACGATTCCATTCCCGTAACGGATCAGTACTAAATAGTTTTAGATTTATTGCTCGTTTGGCGCGTTAGCGCGACAGCTCTCGGTGATACACGTTCGATACGAGAGGGCAAAATTTGGAACGATTAAAATGTAGCTTACATAGAGACAGAGACAGAGAGAAAAGTAAAATAAATAATGCAGAATAGCGCAATCTTCAATTTTATACAAACTTTCCGTCGCTTTTCACAAGAATATTTCTCGTGTCGCTTTTGTGCGCTTATAAATTCGCAGAATATAATTAATTCAGTAAATGAACAATCTATTTTTCTTCCTAGAACGAAGACTTGGTCGAAAAACAAGTTAAGACTGCGATGGAACGAATAGATTGGAATTTTCTGCCTTCTTCGCGTTATCATTAAATAATACATAAAGACGATAAAAACAATGATAGAAAAATTCGAACCTGTATAACTACATGTATAAATTACTTGGAAGTCATGAAGCAGTGACAAATCACATACATACAAGTACAAAGTTAAAAAGTGTGCACGTTATTTTTCAAAATGTCTATGAAACGGGCCGCTTCCCCTATTGCTATCTATTGTATACAATTTAATATCATTTTTGTATTAAACTTTTTAATTAATTAATTGACTTTAATAATTTGTCATTTTTAATAATTACAATCAATATCCTCGGTATGTAAAATTGTAACCTTGAAGCGCCATACTACGCTCTGTCCTCGTTCTTTTGCGCGCTGAAAAATCCTAGAACTCCATGTATTATTACGTTTTCTTACGTTTTTTATTATCTATTCTCAGTACCCCATTTCTTGGTCCACCGAAAACGCTGAAAACTTTTCAATTAAAGTACCTTTGAACCGAAAAAAGGGCACATGTCAATCGCAAAATAACCTTTGTCACTATACCATCGATATAGGACAGAGCAGGGAAAAATTAAAAAAAACTCGCGCGCAGCAATTTACATTCCGTCGAGGACGGGGAACTGAGAATCAATGAACTCGAATGCGCGGAGATAGGGGAGGGGGAGGAATTACGGTCTTTTAAATTGACTAGAAACATTGCCGTACGGAACGCGCTTTGATAAAAGCAAATCCCCGAGGATAGCTGTTATAACAATTCTCGGACAGGGTCGTAGAGCGGGGGGGAGGAGGAGGGGAGGTCGCCTCCTTCCGACCCATCACTTACCGTCGCTTAATCATCCAGCGCGCACCGACTGCGGGAGCGGCTCTCTCGGCTCGCTCTCCCTCTCTCTCTCTCTCTCTCTCTCTCTATCTCTGTTCCCCGCGTATACATCTCTCTTTTATCACCGCGTCTTGCTCGCCTACTCATTTCATCTCTCTCTCTCTCTCTCTCTCTCTCTCTCTCTCTCTCTCACTCGTTCACTCGCTCGCTCACTCTCCAATGCTCCTTTAGGTAACAGTCAGCCTGATCGACGTGAACGACGAGGCGCCCGAGTTCGTCTCGGCTAACCGTACGAGCGTGGCGGAGAGCGCGGCCGCCAACGCGGTCGTGATGGTCGTCAAGGCCGTCGACCGGGACGAGGGCCGCAACGGCTACGTCGAGTACGCCCTCGAGTCCGAGGACGGGGGCCCCTTCGTCCTGGGCGGGGTCGACGGCGTGCTGAGGCTCGCCGGGCCCCTCGACCGCGAGCACCGGGCCAACTACACGCTGAGGGTGACGGCCCGGGACAGGGGCGAGCCGCCGAGGTCGACGACCCGGCTGCTGCTGGTGCGGGTCCTGGACGAGAACGACAACTCGCCCGTGTTCGAGCCGAGGCAGTACGCGGCGAGCGTGCCCGAGAACGCGAGCATCGGGGCGAGCGTAATGCAGGTGAGTGTACGAGCAGGAGCGCCCGCTGACGGTACACGGATGTTCATTCATTCGAGCGCACACTGGGATTCGTGTGAAAAACAACGAGGAAAAAAAAACAAAGATTAGAGAAAAAGAATTTTGAAATCGTCAGCACAACAATGAATCACGGTGTTTTTTTTTTTTTTAAATCGGAATAACGTCCAAATGATACTCAAATAGAAGCCGATTATTTTATCGAAAAGTTTATAGTTAAAATATGAAAATGATATGAAATTTTATTGTTTTTTTTTTTTTTTTATTGTAACTTTATAGTAACCTTTTTGACGATCTCTACATTTGGTTTTGTTGAAAATACAATGAAAAAGTAAAACGAAGAACCCTGAAACTGGTATAAAAATTACTATTTTTATTTAATATATAATTTCATTTTACATATTTGGATTAATTAAACAAAGTATTATGCTTTTGATCATAACGATTTTTAGATTCAAGATAATTAAAAACATTTTTTAAGTGCGTTTTTCCTTTTTGGATATCTTAAAAATTACGAGTTCGAAATTTCTTTTAATTTCTTTGTAAGTTTGTGTTTTTTAAAAGCGCATTCATTTATGTAAAAAATGCTGGAATTTTTTTCTCTTACGTTTAGAGATGCATGAAAAATTTATTATGCTAAAAAGATGTTACAATTAAATTTAAATAAAAGACAGAGGGCGATATGCCAAGTATATTCTTCAAATATTGTTAATGCTACACATCCAAATTCACATAAAATATATTCAGCTGAAATAATGTAAACTTTAAAAAACATAGAACAGTATATCAAAGAATTAAAAAGCGAAGAAATGAAAAAAATCATTTTTTCATAATATATAATAGATTTATCACAATTAAAATGTTTCTTCTCGGTGTATATATATATATATATATATATATATATATATATATATATATATAGATATATATATCATTATTCTGAATTTGTCAAAAAAAATTAATAAAAATGATTTTAATGAACTAAATTAAGTAGTGACATCAAATGCCAATGTTAGCTCGATTCGCCCATATAAAGATATGATTGTTATAATATGAAGAGTGTAACAGAGGTAACGACTCTCCCGAATGACTTTGGAGGAGCGCCTATTATTTGAATAAAAAATAGTTCGTATTCAAAATAGGATTGTGTAATTAAATTGAGCTCGGTTTTGACCCAATTGTTATTTTTTTAAAGTCAATCTCCAAATGACCATGAAAACGAGCTCTGCGCTTGCCAAATGTACGGCAACTCTTATCTGAAATTCTTTTACCTTAAACGTTGCCTATGCGAAAAATTGTCGGCGCCAAACAATGAAAAAACTTACAATGATTAACCTTCTGGTAGCCTTTGAATATCTAATAGATCACATAAGTGATACTCGTATATACCATTTAGGCCGACAATTTCATATTTCAAATATTTCTAAGAAATGATGTTTGATTCCTTATTGACCTTGGGGTCAATGTTAATTCGGTTGAATGCCATTCAGCAGTATCGTTACTTTTGTTACGTTTATATATATATATATATATATATATATATATATATATATATATATATATATATAACTTAAATTATAATATATAGGAATTAGAAAAACTATCAATTCCCGTTAGATTTAGGCGTTGCTGAGCTTGAAAAAAAGAAAATTATTACAACAATTTTCCCGTACTAAATCTGTAGCACTTCCATATGTTTCGCAGAAGCTTTTTCATCTTTTTATGTAAATATACGGATTTTTCGTTACATAGTCCTAATTTCGCTGACTTATCACCCTCGTCTCCCAGCCCATTTTTCAATAATTCCCAACAATTTATTCGACCGGTTAAGTGAAAGTTTTGCCCCGCGCGCGCACACACAAAGGATGATTGTTGCTGCCTCCCCTACCCCTCGCCCTCCCACTACCCCCATCCGGCCCCGCGCCGCACTCCGTCCCGCGTCTTATAAATGTCCATACAGTTTCGAAAATCCCGGTATACATGTACGCATATATCATCCCGAGGCGCAGTTATTGGTTTTCCGTCTAGTCATCATCTCCTCGGCTCTTCTGCTCGCGCTTCTTTTTTTCTCTTCTTCACCCCCCTTTTTTTTTTATTTAGTTTTTTTTTTCATTTTTTTTCTCGTTTATTTATTTCCTCTACGTTTTGTTTTTTCTTCATTCCCGTCCTTTTGCTTTGCTTTTGGCGAGAAAAATAATACACGCTTTCTTTTAACGGTTTCTGCAATTCACCCGCTGAAGAGGCGCGCTCTTAAGAGCCCTCTAAACGGAAAGAGCTGGCAGGTGTATCCTTATTATTATTGTTTACAATATATGAACGACGCGAAAGGTTGATTTATGGCGCATCAATAATAGTCCTTAAAGCCCCGGTAACCATAGCCGGGGCTCGTCTATATTATTGCGCGCGCTCGCGTCCCGGGCCACACACTGACATTAATTACATTCGTTGCACTTGCGCGTTCGGGGTTGCGAGGGGGGCGACGGCGAGAAGGGGGGACGGGGGAGAGGAACGTAGCCAAGAAAATTGCAGGTGCGCCCATTCGAGGATCCCCAACTTGCTCGCGTTGTGACGCCTTTTTCGACGGTATGCCAGAGAAAAGAGAAAGAAAAAAAAAGAAAGGAGATGGGTCGTACCTCTCATTATGCCAATTGCTTGTACTACATTATTGATTTACAAATAAAAAGGGACTTTTCGACTGGATTCCTATTCGATGTTTCCTCGTTATCATCGAGAAAGACCGCAAAAAAAAAGAACGACGGAATTCTACAGGGTAGGAGTAAAAATGCTTTTTCGAAAATTCGGCGAAATTATCACCTCATTATATTGCTAAATTGAACATTTTCGCAATCTGCGCAAGCGCACGGCACACCATTAGCCTATCGAACCGCCAATTCCCCCCCCCCTTGCCAATATCTTAATCAGATCAGGTTGTCCTTTTCTCTGTCTCTCTCTCTCTCTTTCTCCTACTCGCCTCCCATCCTCGATTCCCAAGCTCGCGGGTCGCAGGAGGCAGCAAAATCGCGTCCATTACAAGCCACAAATCACCGAATAAAATGAAATCTCAGCGAGCCCCCGCCGCCGCATTCCCAGTCTAAAGGCACGCGTGTGTGTGTGTATATATATATATATATATATATATATATATATATATAAGAAAAAGCAAAAAAAAAAAAAAAGAAAAGAAGGGAAAAAGGAAGGCAGGTTCGAAGCACGCTGCCGAGCGCGGCGACAATCGTACAATCGCGCAGAAGCGCTGCGCTCTCTGCTCTTACTCTCTCTCTATCTCTCTCTCACTCTTTCTCTCTCTTTTTATTCCTCGCTCCTTTACTGCTAGCAAGGTAGCCAAAGAAAGAGAGAGAAAGAGGCAGGGAAAGAGGTAGGCAGATGGTGAACATTTGCGCTCGACCGCAAAAGCGAGGCAAACGAGCGTACTCTGTCCCCCTTCCTCCTCCCCTTCTTGCCCCTACGCTGACATCGCGATGTCCCTATACTCTCTCTCTCTCTCTCTCTCTCTCTCTCTCTCTCCAAACACAGACGCGCGCGCGCATACACAACCACATTCTCTGTTTTAATAGGTGTCGGCGAGCGACCGGGACGAGGGCGCGAACGGCCGGCTGCGCTACAGCATCGCCTCCGGCGACGGCAATCGGGACTTCACGATCTCCGAGGACGGGGGCGTGATCAGGGTCGCCAAGAACCTGAACTACGAGCGCATGCCCCGCTACAGGCTGCAGGTGCGCGCCGAGGACCGCGCGGGCGAGCTCGACCTCGGCGCCGATTGCGCCCCGGACGCCGGTGACGCCGGCTCGGACGCCGACGAGGGCCCCGGCGGCGCCGGCCGCGCCCGCCACGACGTCGCCGAGGTCGTGATAGCGG
This sequence comes from Sycobia sp. Sy_11, assembly GCA_018907035.1. Taxonomy (NCBI): domain Eukaryota; kingdom Metazoa; phylum Arthropoda; class Insecta; order Hymenoptera; family Epichrysomallidae; genus Sycobia; species Sycobia sp. Sy_11. Next base: position 2,679,410 of record JACCIC010000042.1, read on the forward strand.
TGCAGGACGTCAACGACAACGCGCCGGACTTCCTCGACTCGCCCTATCTGGCCCACGTCATGGAGAACATGATACCGCCCAACGGAGGATTCATCATGCGGGTGAGCCTGGCTCCGACGATGGAGCCGATGAATGACAGGTTGACGATCGGCGAAACAGTTCGATGATAGTGCGCGGATAAACGTCAATGATATATACATGCATAGAGGGCTCTTTTACTTTGAATTGAGAAATTGAGTTAATCGGTATGATTCGTATGAATCTCGCGCGAGGTCGATATCGAATGTCGAAGCTTCGGATTTGTAATTCTGTATTTTAATCGATGCCACGCGACCATCTTGTTTTATGGTGAATTCACAGCTGCAATGGGTGCTGCTCATCGATTGTCAACTACAGATATAGATAGATAGATAAATGAGAGCCGAAAAGCTACGTTTGTATATTTCATGGGGAACTATCATTTCTTTACTAAAAAGTTCGGGCAATAGTACTCTTGGCCTAATTGGCCTCATTAGCCATATTCTTGAGATTTAGTCCCGTCTACGATCGGTAAAAAATTGGTTTCATCGCTATTGGCTCCTCATTTCTCCTCTTTTGAGTCATGTTTGTACCTTTGCAGCTCATCTGGCATCATTTGTAACTGAAAACACTCGCAGAGCACTTTCGAAAATGTCGCTAACGTCAACCTGTTTAACATCAACTTTAGTCGTAAGAAATGTTTCCGATTTCATATACAAGGGAGACGACGGTAACTCAATAGAAAAATTGTTTTACCATAAAAAACAGCTGCTTTTAATATATATATATATATATATATATATATATATGATAATTTGACGATTTTATAAAATTTTTGTCGAAACAAAAGTAAAGAAAAAAAGAGTCGACAGAAAACTTCGGAAAGTATAGCTCTGTAACCTTACATTATATATCGATTAATATCTGCCGGCAAAATTTTGCAAAACTGCGTTTTATATAAAGTTTTCGAAATTACATATATTTATCCAACTTTGGAAGAGCAAACATTATAGTTCTTTTTAAAGATACGCGAAACGATAAATGTATAAAGGGTATGTGTGTGCATATATATATATATATTCACGAACTGCCTGCGGTGCACCTTAATTAAAGCGCGGCTAACACAAACGCAACTTATATCAGACGGAATTGAAGACTCCCTTGTCGCGGTCTATCTCGAAGCGGCTCGCGCGCATATATATCAGCGAGATTCTCTCTTTCTATATATATATATATATATATATATATATATATATATAATCTCGCGCTTAACGCACCGCTTGCTCGTGCTTTAACCCCATTCCTCTTTCTGCCCCCCCCCCTCGCCAATTGGACGCGCGCAGGTCAGGGCCTACGACGCGGACACGCCGCCTTACAACGATCAGGTGCGGTACTTCCTAAAGGAGGGCGATACCGACCTGTTCCGGATCAACGCCAGCACCGGGGACATTTTCCTGCTGAGGCCCCTCGACCGGGAGCTCGTCTCCGAGTACCAGCTCACCATCGTGGCGATGGACACAGGTGAGTGCGATCACGAGAGATACGGCTCGCCTATGGGTGTGTGTACGTGTACCTATATGTATAGACTTTTTTTATATCCCTTGTCGACGTCGTCTTCGTCCCCCTCTTCCCATTTTTTTTTTTTTTTTTTTTTTTTTTTTTTGATCCATTTCCCCTCTGTATGAATGGCTGTATAGTGTTCGGCCTTTGTACTACTCGCTTGGTTTTTCACCCGACGCCTTTTGAAATTGCGCGAAAGAGGCGGAGACGCTCCAGAGTGTTTTTTGTAAAGAGGGTAAAGAGCCGCGTCGCTCGTGCGTCACTGATGTGACGTCGCGTGTTTTTCAATATATATATATAGATTCATAGAATGGTTGTTATTACCGCGAACGAGCGATCTTGATCATAGGTATTAAGCCAGCGTCAAGCGTGTAGGAAATTGAAGAGAGCGACGGGGAAATTTAATTCACGGTGAGAGCATTTAATGGTGTCGATATATTACATATTATAAATGCTGATGGACGTAAATTTCTTTCGTTCTTTTGTTTGTATTTTTGATTTTGTTCTTTTTTTTTTTTTAATTTTTTCATGTAATCTTAACACACCGATCGCATGAGCGCGCGATATCGGAAAACTACTCAAGTTCATTTCCATAATTGCAAATTTCCCATCAAAATTTTTGCATTTTAAATTATTTCATAGTAAAAGATAAATTTATGATTTCCACATCAGTATGCGTATATACATCATTTATTGACGTTAGGACATGATTATTCTTTTGTCTCTATCGTATTTATGTTAATCGTGCGTAATTATTTTCTTCCATCGATTATTGGTTGACATTTAATTTAATTTTGATTTATTGAACCAGATAATTTAGAGGGAAAATTCTGTAGAACATCAACGTAGGCCAGTATGAAAAAACATTTGATAGACTGAAAGCCAGTTTGAAAAAATTTATCGCTAAAAATTCGTAATATTTCAGAATCATGTAATATAGTTGTAGTTAAATAGTTAATTAGTGCTGTATACAGTCCTAGGCGATGTTGAATTCGAAAAAATCATCAACCTTAGTAAAATCCTTTAGATTATTATTAAGATTTATCGTAATTTAATGAAATTCAAATTCTTCGATTCGCGTGGAGCAATATTATACGTTTCTACAGCATAGCTCATATATTTAACAATTACATCTTTTTTCACGAATTTGCGAGATAACGTTTATTCGAGCGATTCGACGGTCTCGTCTCAAAACGGCCGCGCGATCAATCCGGAACGAACAATCGAACTAGCCGCTCCGACGCGCGCGCGCGCGACCCTGCGGCTTCGCCCAAAATTTCCGCTCGCAAAATTCCAACGGCCCCAAAACGGATCTCGAGCCGTGCGCGGGACAAACGCGGACGATTCGCATCGCATTCCTGCGGCTCGATCGGATCGCTGACGGCGACGGGCAGGTCGAGGGCGCGTTCTCATATTTCACTCGTCGATCCGCCGTCGGCCAATTAATTCCGCGGCGCAATTATTAATTGGCCGAGTCGAAAGGACGACAAGGGCGACGCCGAAGGCAAGCCCCCCCCCTCCTCCGAAAAACGCAGCGTTCGGCGGTCGCATTGGCAGCTGACCGATCGTAATAAGCGAGGGACAAAAGCGATTTCCCAGCGCAATTCGTCCCGAGCTGCCCGCGTATCGGCTGGAATCCCCCCCCCCCAATCGCAATCTCTCAATCCCCTCCTCCCTCCTCCTCCTCCTCCCCTCCCCCTACCTGGACACGCAAATATCCCGCCATCGTATATAACGACGACTGCCAAAGCCGATCGAATGCCGATCTCCATCGTGCTGCCAACGATCGTCGCGAATTCACCGCGCGTGTCTCATAACCTATCTCTCTGCCCCTCTCCCTCTCTCTCTCTCTCTCTCTCTTTCTCTCCCTGTCCCCGCGGGATTGCGCAAAACATGCCGTGTCGCGCGCCTCCTTTCGCCGCCCCTATATATATATATATATATATATATATATATATATATATGTATATCCTCTCTCGCTCTCCTTCGTTCACCTTCTGTCTTTCTCTCTCTCTCTCTCTCTCTCTCTCTCTCTCTCAAGCGTACCTCCTCGCGACCCTCGCCTCCTCCCCTCGCGCCGGTTTCGCCATAAGAAGCTTTGACGGCAATGGCGGCGCGACCATGGCGACGGCAGGGCCCGACAACTGACAAGCGACAAGCGATCTCGCGCGACCGTCGGTCGCCTTGGCCGCCGTCGCACGCGCCGATAAAAAGCTCGGATAAGAAGGGGCGCGCGCGCGCACGAGCGAGAGAGCGCGGAGGCGTCTCGTTATAAGTCTTTTGTTGCGCGCGCTCGCGGTGGTTGAGCCGTAAGGATGAGGGGAGGGGGAGGGACGGATTTTCCGCGCGAGCGCGCGTCAGGGGCGCGGAACGGGGTGTCGAGGGGAGGCAACGAGGAGACGGCTTTTTCTCGATATCGAGCGGAATTTATTTGGTGCGCGTGTGACGCCGCGAGCGGTTTTCTCTCGCCTCGCGACTCGTCTTTCTGTTTGTTTCTTTTTTGTTTTTTCTGTATTTTTGTGTTTCCCCGAGAGCTCACTTGTCACTTGCTGAACCTATCGCGACTCGATACGACGGGACGAGCGGTGGTGGCGCTGGTGGTCGCGGTGGTGCAGTGGCGGACGAACGCGGTGCTCACACGCGCGCGGTGTCGGGACAATTTGCGGGACTGCTTTTACCGCGCGACCCGCCGCAGGCCAACCGAGTATATCCTTTAACTGCTCCGCCGGTGGCATTCGCCTATATATATATATATAAAGTTGACGCCCGCGTAAGTCCGCATATATTCGGCGCGGAGTTTCGCTTAAAACTCCTCTCTCGTGGCTCGCGACAGGTCTCACCCGTCGCGCTTCTTCAATTAAAGCTCGACGACGGTTGCGGGTTCTTCTCCCTCTCCCTCCCGCCTCGACCCTTGGCATTTAACGATTTCGTAAGCTCGCGCGCGGTGGTGGTTTTGGTCGGGTTCGGAGAAAGAGCGACAGGGGAGGGGGCAGCGTTGCAGCGAAATCGACGCGCAGTCACACTTTCAAATGTATGCAGCGATCGAGGATCGGTGCGGGCGTAACGCGCGGCGATCTACCAGAATGGGCGATAATTCGACCCAATCGAGAATCGTCGAGTGTCAGAAAGACATATCCTTATGTCAAACGGAAGTTGAAGTATACGGATAGATGTGTAGGGGGTGAGACATCAGGTAGCTCTCGGATATAAATGCTGGCCCGTTCGTGTTAATTCTCCAAATGTTGGAACTTTTTTTGCCCAGCTCGTATAACTCGAATGATCGAACCGGCTCGAACTGACGTTTTCATTGGAACGAACATCAAAAGAATTTCCAGTCCTAGCTTAAGTCGCTGTTCTAACGTTTCGTAAACGTGAAATTTCTGTAGTATTGATTTATTTACTATCACAGTTATTTTTAGACCGTAAATTGCAGAATACTAAAGAGAGTCATGAAAGTTATTATGCAAACTTGATTACATAAATTAATAGAATAAGGATGGAAGAAAAAAGCAAGAACTATATTGTACGGGAATTTAAAGATAATTCTACATAACCTGAGATACATACACGAATTGCGTGTCGTTCAACTACTAATATAAATGTGGCATGTTTAATTTAGTTTATTACATTAGAGCGTGATAAAGTCGCGTGTTGCTTTAATTTAAGTGTGTATGTGTCTGTGTGTATGTGTGTGTGTGGGTGTGTTTATGTGTTTATGCATTTTAATTTATCTCTCGATTAAACGTTCCACAACTCTTATATTGGTTCTATAGATTAGTGATTGACGCGTGCGTCTATCTTTATGTACGAAGAAAATTTTTGCCATGAATGTATAATAAGCACTTTATTACGATTTATTGTACTTATTTTTTTTTATCCGCGCCTCGCATATATCGACTTCCGCTTTCGATGGATTCCACCTTTCGATATCTTATATCATTCCCTTAAGGATTGCTAGGAGGACATATATTACAATTTATCCGCGTGCACGTAGCCCGAGAATCATCGTGTCAGGATATTACACAAATCGCGTTTTCAATAACGTGTGTATATATATATATATATATATATATATATATATATATATATACATTTATATACAAATCGTTCTTATACAAGAGAACCCGCTGCCTTTCTCTTTTTGCCCTCTTTCATCCTTCCTTCCTTCCTTCCTTTCTTCCTTCCCGACCGGCTCCTTTTGCTCTTGTATACTCTCGCCCGTCATTACGGCGCGCGTCGTACGTGTATACGAGTCCAAGACGGGTGAGGAAGAACGAGAGAGAGAGAGAGAGAGAGAGAGAGAGAGAGAGAGAGAAACAAAATAGTAAAGGAGAGCCTTTCGCGAAACAGGTTCATGAATATTAAAGCCCGGTATTCCTTTCCTCCCTGCCCTCTCCTAACCGCCCCTTTCCCCTCCTGATCGTCGCCCCTCGCCATCACCTCGCCCATCGAGATGAAATCGTCGCGCCGTGCGGTGTCGAGCGACATTTTCCTGTGTGGTATACACGCGCGTACGCGTTTAATACATATCTAATACTCTCGCCTTCGAGTATCATAATACAAGGGTGGTATTTTATCCAACAAACAATTACATATATATATATTGTCTGGCGCTAGAGTAACTTTTATAGTCTACATAGGCAAAGACTCCTGTCTATTAAAGAAGTTACCAGTTGAAGGAGGAGGCGGGGGGGGGAGGTACACTATTATGTAAATCGTAACGAAACCGAAGCAATGTTAAGTGTCGTCGATGCGTCGCATCAGGCCAAGAATTCTGCTGGGCAATCATAAGATGAGATAAACACACGCAGAACTGTGCGCACGAATGTATGCAAATATGTAAATAAATACAGACTCGTAAACATACACGCATACATGCCTATATACATACAGGTAAATGTGAAGGTGCGTGAGGAGCGACAGCTGCTTCCCCACTGGGGATATATACACACACACACACATATATGTGTGTGTGTATATATATATATATATATATATATATATATATATATATATATATATATAGCAACGGTCCACTTTATATGCACGGTTAAAAAAAGAAAAATAAAAAAAAAAAAATAATTGCTCGCTTATACAGGTATATCAAAGAAATCAAGGCTACAGTGTAGCAGTGAGAAGTGATTGGCATTATAATACGTATATATATATATATATATATATATATATATATATATATATACTTTTTAAAGAAGGCTACAGTCTTATTCCTTTATCCTCGACTTCCCATACACGCAGTCGAGTCTCGAAAATCAAAATCGCCACTTCCCTCAATCAATCGAAGGCGTAATCCTCGAGGCGCTTATACCGTACGTCTCTTCTCGCTACCCTTACTCTTTCTCTCTCTCTCTCTCTCTCTCTCTCTCTCTCTCTCTCTCTCTCTTTCTTTCTCTCTCTTTCTTCCATTGATGGTTGCCGCTTTGCACGCGCACTCACATACCTATATATATACCCAAATGCACACATATACGAAAACGCACACACATACGCATGCATACACATAAGAACCGAGCATAGTCGCGCGAATTCCGCGAAGAATAATATGAGAACACGTATCGGTCGCCGTGCGCAGCCGCAGCCGCCGCGAGGTTTGATGCACAGATAATCCGCGTGTTCTCTCCGTCTCTGCTTCCAGCCCTCGCCCCCCCTTCCCGCCACAACCTCTTTCTCTCTCGCTCTTTCTTTGAATCCCGTGCAAGTCACTGTACGCTCGGGAAGAAGAGGGAGAGCTCGATGGAGAAAGAATTCGCTGCCGTGAGCTGCGGAGGGAGAAAGATAGCAACCTGCACCTTACTCCCTCGAGCCCACGGGGTGTATACCTTATATAAGCCAAATCGCTCTCTCGCTCTCTGGCTCTCTCTCTCTCTCTCTCTCCCTCTTCCTACCTCAACCTCCTTACTTCCTTCGTTAATCCCTTACCTCTCTCTATTCCGCATTTATCCGTTCTTCCTCCTCCCTCTCCGCCGTGCATATCTCCATCTCTCTTCTATCTGCGATCTCCTCTGCGTGTATTCCCTCTCTCACACTTCTCCCCCCTGTCCGCTCTTGTCCTATATACTTTTCCGTTCGCTGGACGCGCGTGTGCGCCTGCGTTCGACTTGCTCCCCTCACCGCAACTCCATCTCTCTCTCTCTCTATTTCTTCACTCGACCCTCCCTGGCTAGTTCTCGCGCGCGTCTTTTTCGTCTCTGTTTCGTCCTATCCTTCCCTTCTTCTACTTGGTCGTCGTTGGTCACGTCGAATCACACGCTACACGCGCGCGTGTGCACACACATGCACACGCATAACCCATATGGCATACGTGCACTTGCCAGGCTGCCGCTCGCCGCCTCGAGTCTGTATGCTTCGCCTATACTTTATAGCTGTACAATATAAGACTGTTTTTGGTGTTTTGTTTAGCAAGAGAGGTAGAGGAGACGGTGGGGTTTCCCTTCCTAATCGCTTCGGTCGCAGACACATGTGCGTACGTACGTTCTTCCTCCTCTCTCTCTCTCTCTCTCTCTCTCTCTCTCTCTCTCTCTCTCTCGCTCTTCCTCTCGCCATATCATTCATCCCTCTCGTCAAAACATTATACTACTCTCTGGGGTTCGCGTACAAATGAGAGCAAGATGTGCTAAAGACTCAAAGACTATGCATGTTCCTCCCTTTCAATTTTTAGCGCCTACGCTGTCTTTCGCTCTGACTCTCTCTCTCTCTCTCTCTCTCTCTCTCTCTCTTCCACTCTCCCTCTATCGTTCGGTTTCTCGGCGATTTGTAAATTCGTCGATGCGCTACGCGGGTGCGCAGGACTTTCAACGCGCATCAGAGACTCACCGAGCCAAAATTCCCACGGCTGTGAATGCACAGATGACTCCTATCATACTCGCTTTTCTTTCACATTATTTCGGACGACGACCTCTATAACGGAGAGTAGCGCGTCGGGCAAGTGTTTTTTTTTTTGAGAGCGAGATATTTAAAAGAAAGAAAATAGCAATTTCGCTCTATAAGAATGTCGCTTAAATGAAAGGGCTTAAGTAGTAACGGTGCGGGTGTCGTGGGACGCGATTTCAAACTGCTCGCCTCCTACATTATAGTTACAGTCGAAGATGTCAAACGTCGCCGTATTTCGATCGAGTTATCCCGCTACGGTTAACGATCGCGGCACGATTGCCTCGGCCATTTTTCGCTCATCGCAAGGTGCCGTTAACAGGAATCGCGAGGCCTCCTATCGGCCCCTGTCGATTCCGCCGCCGCAAAAACGAACCAGAAACGAGCCACGTGAAATCCCGCGAAAATACTCCTTGGCCGAGGGCTCGTACAAGCTGAGCTTCAAGAGAAACAAAAAGCGAAACGCAAAATTACTTCAAAAACGAGCGGCCGCTCGGTCGGCGGTGGTGGGGGGAGGGAGGAAGAGAGCGACGGAGCTGGAAGAGGAGAGAGGGGAAAAAAAGACGGGCCAAGGAAAGATGAAAAGAAAAGCAAAAAAAAAAAAAAATAAAAGCATAAAAAAAAGAAAGAAAAGAATCTCTTAATTCGAGCCGCGCAATTAAACGCTCGATTATCTCGGCACCTCGTGCCGAAGGACCGAAAAATTCCTCGGATCCATCCGCCGCGGTCCATAACCGTTCGCCCATATCGACGGGCGAGCGGCGCGAGGCCGCGGCGACGGGGACCGGCGCAGAAAGTTCCGAACGTTCGGCGGAGGGCCAGAATAAGGGAACCGGAGAGAATGAGAGAGTGAGAGAGAGAGAGCGAGAAAAAGAGCGAGGCCCAAGGAGAAAGAGAGGCGAGAGACGGTAAGACGGAGAAAAAGCCGGGAGAGTTACCTCCGTAACGCCGTCTTCCACACAATAACCAACTCGTCGTCGGCGCCCTCACCTCCCACCGTCCCTTTCCCCGTCGCATCTTCCTCGCCCTTCATCACGGGGCCGTTTCATTATCAACGCAATTCACGTTTGCGCGAATCATAAATCTCGCGCAGTTTAAAGAGACGCGGGCTCGTCGCGCCGGGCGTCGGCGTCGCCCAGCGCGGCTTTTCGCGTAATCGTCACGATCCGTGAAGCGAAAGGAGCACACATATACATACACACACACGCGCGCGCGCGAGCGAGCGCATATGCATAAAGAGGTGCGGTGTGGCATAAGCACATATGCACCGAGAAATATTAATATATATATATATATATATATATATATATATATATATATCATCCGTATGCGTGAAAAGAGAATCGCCGAGAGAGTCGCTGTGCCGTACATACCATATATCCAGAGAAAAGGAGAGAGAGAGAGAGAGAGAGAGAGAGACAGGCAGAGAACAACAACGTGGGAGACGAGGAAGAAGATTCGCGCTCGTGTATATAGCGAAGGAGCCCACATCTGAATTCTCTCGCGCGGGGGCGGAGTGCGGAGGGTGAGCGGGCAGACAAAGTGCCGGGACCCCAGCACGAGCGCGGCATCGGGCCCACCGCCGCGGTCGTACGGAAAGTTCTTCTAATGGGCCCACTCGTGCGACAAATCTCTCCTTCGTTCCCCCCCCCCCTCCCGACCCATTCTCCCACTTTTTCTCTCCTTTTCAAGTAACCGAACGTGTGCTTACCCCGGCGGACCTCCCCCACCCCCCCCACGCACCACTCGTCAATCTCTCCGCTTTTTAAACGGGCTCGTTCGCTCGCACGCACAGGCTCTTTGTGCTTTCTTATTAATATTGTTATTGTCGTTATTAATGGGACGGCGTAGGTAAGGACGCCGCCGCGGTGAATTCGCGCGCGCGCTCTCTCTCTCCCTCTCCCTTCCTCTCTCTCTCTCTCTCTCTCTCTCTCTCTCTCTCTCTCTCTCTCTCTCTTCCTCTCTATCTCTTGCTCGACCGCACGCTCGCGAGAATGGGAGATTTATCGCGACGAGGAAAGAGCAGTGGGAGCGAGTAGCGTGCCGCGCAAGCGTACATGCGTGCGTGCGAGCGCGCGTTGGAAATTAATTCTTTTATTTTTGTTTCGATCCTCCTCCTACTCCTTCTCCCCCCCCTCCCCCATGCCCCCGTCTCACTCATTCGGTCTTGCCGCGCTCCTGCGCTACACGCTTACTCTCCTCCTTTTGCGCATTTGAGTCTGTCGAGCTTGTTTTATCGAGCATGCATGCTGATATATATATATATATATATATATATATATATATATATATATATATATTTATATATTTATATATATTTATATATATTTATATATATTTATATATATTTGTATATATATATGTGTGTGTGTGTATGTGTATATCCGCGCACGCACGTGTTTGTGTGTACGTACGTTAAGACAGGGATGTACACGAGGGAATGGAGGCAATGCAAAATGGTCACACATTGAGCCGCCGCCCGGGCCGTTCGTTTTCGAGCGATCAATTATCAGAGCATCGAGAAAATTATAGAGGTGCAGGTGAGAGTATGAGTTGCAAAAAATGTGCGCTACTATTATACGTGGTGTATGTATCTGTGTATGTGTGTGTATGTGTGTCCTCATGAGAGAAAAAAAATTGTTTTGATAACTTGATCTATTTTGTTCACTGTCCCATATATCTTGTACGGTTGTAATTAGTCTAATGTTTATGTATATTAGTGTTAGAAATGTTAGAATATCATGCATTGCTTCGGAAAATTATTTTATTTTTTTTCTAGTCCGCATGCTCGCAGTTCCCATTAAGTTCGAATAGTTTCTGATCGAAGTTTTACATAATTTTTAAATTCACTGAGGGACGAAAATCCTTTATTCTGCGATTTCTTCGACTGTTTCTATGTATCTTCGTAAACAAGATATCCATCTGAAATAAATTTTGCCGTGCTCCTAAGCGCGATTTGTAATATTCAAGTAACTCCTATCTTTTCTATTCCGTGTACTGCAGAATCACATACGTATAGACGTATAAATCTGTGTACCAGCTTTACGAGCTTTGCATATTATAAATGTATTGTCCGTTTTCATATTCAATTCCACTTTATGTATATCTTGACAAATCAACTATTCATGTAACTGTTACTACCACTCGCGACAAGTCCATTATAATGATTTTGATTGAATAGTTGTGACAAAGACATTATAAAATATCGATTCGGTATATAAATAAAAAATGGTAAATAATAAAGAATTAAATAATCCTGCAAGTCGGCCGAATATACACAACCGATGACACGAATGAAAATTAAAAAATGCTTATCCATAGCGAAAAAAACGTTACAACCTTGTGCCCATTTGCAGTCTTCAGTTCTTATCGTGAATAGATAAATTAAAAAGATTGTTTTTTTATCCTCTTACGCCACCTATCAGATCGATATCCAAAATTTACTTTATAAAGATAGTTTTGAAATACGAAACAGGGTATCCTCTAATGCTCAATCTTCGATTCCCGAACCATTGCGCATTCCGGCGACTTCTTATCGTCCCCCACCTTCTTGCCCTGACCCCTCCCACCACCACTGCTCGTCCAGTCCGCCCGATCGATCAGATTATACGCTCGAAAGAAAAAAAAAAAAGCTTCGAACACTATGTACGGCAAAATTTATATACCAAAATTTCGCGGCCGTCGTGGCTCGAGGTTGCGAGGGGGGCCGACCGAGAATACCCTCGGGTGCGGATTTAAAACGCGAGGCGGTCGACAATGCGCGAGAGCGGCGGGAAGGGGCTCGAGGCCCGGCAGCGGCGGCGCAGCGCGCAATTATAAGTAGAGCGAGCACATCGGGTCGAGAGTGATGAATGTACGGTTTTTTTTTGTTTTGTTTTTTTGTTTTTTTTTTTTTTTGAATTTTTTTTTCCACTTCTCTTGCCGGCATAATACCTCTAAGCTCTATCGCGCGCGATTAAAAAGACGCCCCGATAAAAATCAAAACGTGCGCGTCCGGAGGGGCGACGAGAGAGAGAAGCATTCATCCCCCTTTACCTCAACATCCCGCCTGCCATCTTTCTTCTGCCGCGTTCCCTCGTCCTCGGCGACGTCGAGAACCCGCTCCAAATTAAACCTGCAGCGCACAGAAATTTTATATATATCCTCATATATATATATATGTATATATATATATATATAACCTACACTCGCTCGATATTCAAATTCACCGGTGGCGCGCGCGCGCGCTACCGCCGCTGCGGCAGCCGCCCGTTGGACCTCACGGCGGATAAGACTGATCCGGATTTTTTTCGCTAATAAGTGCCTCGGAAAGGCCGAGGTGAACGCCGCGAGCTAAGAGAGAGAGAGAGAAAGAAAGAGAGTAAGAGAGAGAGAGAGAGAGAGAGAGAGAGACGGAAAGACCGGGCAAGCGAGCGCGCCGGGCAGACGCTCGAGGACAAAGTATGGAAGAGAGACGAGAGCGGACGCTCGCTCGCTCGCGCGCACGGACCGAGAATTACAAGGCGCGATTATGATAATCGCTCCGCGAGGATTTTTATTTTCTCCACCCTTATGCCTCCGCCTCCCTAACTCGCCCTCTCTCGTTCCTGCTGCCGGCCGCCGTCGTCGCGGCCATACGTATATATACGGAGAGGGGCAGGAGTGTGATTACGATTATTACGATTATCCGCGCGATCGCGGATTCGGACTTTCGATAAACGCACATACACATACACTCAGACACACACATATATATCGTGTACGCCCGCTTACATATTACGCGGAGGTTTTTTAACGGATCAAAAAGCGCGGGAATGGGCAGAGGAGGGAGGAATAAGAATTCATATAAAGGGATTTTAATATAATTTTACAGGTATTCCCGTGTGCCCGCCACTTAGGCGACGCGCGGTCGAGGGTAAAATGATCGGGGAAGAGCGTATTTAGCAGGATGGACTTATTTTCTCATTTCCACTTGCCGAGAGATAGATAGAGGGGGGATAGGAGGCTGGAAAATTACATGCGCTACACTGGAGTACAGGTCTAGCAGGCAGACGAGCTTGTCCCCTCGCGTTAGGAAGCGATGGAACGCTGTCACTCGCCAGCGAGATCGTTGCAAATTTTCGTTATTTATGAAGCAGCACGGCGCGCGCGATGGACGCGGGAAGAACTTGCACCCAGCCTATATATATATATATATATATATATATATATATATATATATATATATATATAGACGCCAATAACAACATCGCGCTGTAAATAAATCTCAGGTTGCTGGATAGCCGCGCCAGATACGGCATTTATGCATAAATATATAATATTGTGCACGGTCCAAACTAAATCAATATGATAAAAATGCACTCCCTCTATCGTTCTCTCTCTCTCTCTCTCTCTCTCTCTCTCTCTCTCTCTCTCCCTGCTCTCATACACATACACACACGTGCGTGCGCGCGCAGCAAACACATTCGCACATATATATCAGTAACATGATTTCTTTTCACTTTTAAAAATTTTCATATTTTTAGTAACTATAATGCAATATTATTATAATGCACTTCGAGAAAACTGTTGTATCAAAAATTACTATATACCTTCAAGTAATTGAAAAGTGACATTTGGTTTTCTTTAGCATCACTTAATAGATTAGCTACTATATATAGATATATGCATAATATATTACAGAACTACTAATTACTATAATATAAATAGTAATGATGTATAGAAGTAAAAAGAAAAATTTCAGATGTTTGCCTCTCTATAAGAAGAGCGTATAATAATTTTTGGATGAAAATTTCTTCCAAGCGTATGCGCATTAAGAAAACCACAATTCTCTAAGTATGTTTAGAAGTATAGGGATGAATGCTCGCCGAAAATTTGCCATAATTGCAAAATCGAAAGTATAGGGAAAAACTACTATATATAACTGATATATCGATGGTATTATAAAAGTTTCTACCTAGTGACATACTTATAAGCCCCTCGAAAATTATACATCAGCTACCTGCTTCTTCGACTGTTCGTCCGATATCTATACATACGGGCTTACTACATACAACGTTTTTCCGGGCCCGCGTGTGCGATCCAGCGTTTATACATCCGATATACGGTGTATTTATACATACAGAATACATATATATTATACAGATGATTTAATGAATTTATTTAAACGGGCTCGAGAACTGCATTAATTGGCGGTGGAAGTGGGACGAGAAGGGCATCGAGACGATTCATCGGTAAAATCAGCTTGAGCTTAATGCTCGATGTTCGAAAGCGTTTATAGAGGATTACGTCGATAAACGCAAATATGCGTTCGATATGAATCGCGTGTATGTATGCGTGTATGTGTGTATTTGTGTTTGTGTTTGCGCGTATTTAGCTGCACCTCAGAGTAATATTGCATCGAACTCAGCTTTTGAACGGAGACGATTATCAATCAAAATGTAACTCGGACTGTGCTATCTCAAAAATTGGATCGATCGTTTTCAATAAAAAATCAGAGCTGGAGAACTCGTGTAGTTCAAAAATTGGAAGGATCGTTTTTCTTAAAAATGAGTAATAGTTTAAGAGTCATAGTTATTTGAATCATATATATTTTCCTTATCAAATGATTTTATACCCTACACAGATTTAAAATAACCCTCGTAAAAAAATTTTTAATGGAAACGATATCAAGTCCAAATTTTAAGTCGTATAATGCAATTTAAACCAGATTAGTGTTCTTTTCAGGTGTCGAAGAGTGTGTTTATGTATGTGTATCCTTATGTGCATGTAAGCGCTTGACGTGGCCACCCTATCACGCAAATCCTCATCCCTCTTTTCGAATCGACGCTGCAATACCATGCAGGGGGAGGACAGAGCTTAACCGTAGTTAGAATAAAATCTAATATCGGAACGCTAAATACATCGATTCAGATTGAAAATTCTAAAAAAAGAAGCGGATAGAAGAAAAGGAACAGATGTTGGAAGGGTAAAAAGCCAGAAAGAAAGCTGCGTAAAAAAATTGTCGTAGCTATTACTGAATGACACATCTCAAATATAATCAATTCCAAAAGCCCTCGCCTTTCAATTTGTATCCTTCGCGTAAGACCATTAAAGGGCTCGCCAAGGAGAGAACGAAAAAGAAAAGGAGAAAGAGAAAAGGCAAGGAAGAATAGAAATAAATAGCTATTTTGCAGCAAGAGAGACAGAGAGAGAGCGCGCAAGAATGAGAGAGAGAAAAAGAGAATGGAAGAGACATACGAATACAAGCGCAAACATATAGGAGCGAGAAGAAAAGACAGAGAGGGCTTGGCATAGCTAGGAAACGAACAGACTGAATGCTCGATGAGAAAGAGAGAGAGAGAGGGAGAGGAGAGAGAAAGAGACGAAGAGAAGGAAAAAGAGAAAGATAGAGAGAGGGGATAGCCGAGAAGAATAATAGAGAATAGAGAGACAGAAAAGGAACAACTGGCGGACGAGCGGATATGAGGGAGAAAATGGGAAAGAAGAAAAAGAGTCATTCGGATGGGGCTGATTTAAAAAGTAATAATAATAATAAAAATAATAATAACAACAACAATAAGACTAACAATAAATATCGGACAGGCGAGATACGAGTGGAGTATAATAAGCTCCCGCGGTGCAGGAGTATTTTTTTACCGCAGAATTTATTGCACGCTCATAGAGTGCACGCGCGCGCCTTATTACTTATGTTGGAAAAAGACGCGGCGATGAGAGAACATGAAAGAAAATGAAAAATAAAAACAACGGGAAAGAAAAGCAAATTTCGAATATTTCCCCGCGCTTCGCACCCCTTGGATAACAGAGCGTCATTACAATGATGAGTGTTTGAGGGCGGTGTGGGTGGAGAGCGGGTGGAAAGGGGGAGGGACTTTTTGCCGTACCAAACGTGGAAGAACGGAGGAGAAGCGGATAAGAATATTCGCACGGTAAACGGCACTGACTTTGTACGTCTAATTATGCTCTCCGCAGTTATAAGTAGACGAATTTGAAATGGCCGTAGAAACCGCAGATATGTGGACTTTTTGCTCTCTCTCCCCATCCTGCGAGGGAGAACGGAAATAGGAAATTTAGTTATAAGTATACTATACCAATAGGGAGGTTGTAAACAAGGCAAATATCGCACTAGCCTGAAATTATATATATATACATATATATATATATATATATATATATATATATATATATCTTTAGACTGTGTATATAGGGATTAAAACGAGGAAAAAAGAATAATATTAAAAGTATGGATATCGAAGAGTCCGCAAAGAGCGAGAGCGAGAGCGAGAGAGAGAGAGAGAGAGAAAGAGAGAACAGCAGTGGAAAAATTAATACTTGAGGTAGAATCAAAGAATGAAAAAAGAAACGAATGAATCGCCGCAAAGTGGATGACGTAAAAATAAGGAGGACTCGACCGTAGGGTAGATAAAACCCAGAAGAAAATCAATTAGATAAGTGCGAACAGAGAGGTTTCAAATGGCCGTCCTGGAGGTAAAATTAAAGTGGCCGCTTGGAAGTCTTTCACTTTTGTATAATATATACGAGACTGCCCTCGCCTCCCACTGTTTTAGCGTTTTTATATATAGAGGGGAAAAAAAACGTCAACCGGATTTTTATATTCTTCCTTTAGCTACACATATATAAAGGTAGAGCGATAAAAGATTACGGAAGCTATATATATATATATATATATATATATATATATATATATATATATATACATATATATACACATAAAGAATACGGCGTTGTGTATATATGCGCGTGTGTGTGCGTGTGCGTGTGCATACGTGTGTTCCTTTTTCAGCGTCGAATCGGAAGAAGATAAGCTTAAAATAAACTAAAGAAGAAAATGTCGCTCGTATGTTCTTGCGTTTAAGTATATATACGACACGAAAAAGAACTTGTGTACAGCAAAAGTGATGGTAGCCGATTAAATTTTCCTGAATTTGTATAGAACGAGGACAGTTCTCGAACGTAAATATAATCGGACAGCTCGGCGAATAATGGAAATGCAATCTAAGAAAGAAGGGCGAACAAAGGGAAAATCTGAAATACAGTAGGCGTTCGATATATAAACTCGATAGGGTGTACGTAGAAAACCAGAGAGAGAGAGAGGGGGGCAGCCAGAGGTGCCAGAAGGAACAGAGGGAGGGAAGAAAACAGATAAAAAAACAAGAGGGAAGCGAGAAATAAGTAGAAAATGAAAAGGATAGTAACAAGAAAGGCCGTGAATGTTGGATAGGAGCGAGCGACCGAGAGTCGACTTGGACAAATAGATAAATAGAAACAGGGACAGATAAAGAGCGACCGAGAGAGAGAGAGAGAGAGAGAGAGAGATAGCTGAGAGGAAAGAAAAAGAGATAGTGAGAGAGGAGGCGAATGAAACGATCTTCGCGCGCCGTCCGCATGAGAGAGATAACTTTGAAGCTCCACGCAGCAATGAAAAGACCGGCGTCTCGAACTCTATCTTTCTCTCTCGCTCTATCTCTCTCTCTCTCTCTCTCTCTCTCTCTCTCTCTCTCTCTATCTCCCTCCCTCTCTCTCTCTCTCTCTCTCTCTCTCTCTCTCTTCTCGGACACATCGCTGCACGGACAATGGCGACGAGCCTGACAGGACAAGGTCGGAAGAAGCAAGAGGGATATATATATATATATATATATATATATATATATATATATATACGGAAGGTTCATCTCTCTCTCTCTCTCTCTCTCTCTCTCTCTCTCTTTTCTCAAAGAGACGAAAGAGAAATAGATAGAGAGTGTGGTGGAAGCGGAAAAAGAGGAGGGGAGGGGAATACAGCGATTACGGAGCCTGACCCCCGTAAGCCATTTTGCATATATTTCAATTCGTGGAATGCTGATTTCAATGTCTTCCCTGACGTCGCGTCCGTTGCCGGCGCGACGCCGCGTCGCCGCAGCAGCCGCGATGCTGATTGATTGTCCCGAAATGAGTTCGAGGGGAAAAACGCGTTCTCTGTCTTGCTTTCTCCCCTCCCTCTCCAACTCTGCTCCTAGCCGCGACACATACGAGTTTGACTTTTGTTACGAGAATCAGAAGTGCATCTGGCATGTTTGCATATATGCATACATACATACCGTATAGATATACTCGCACAAACGCTCCCGCAAAGGTGCACCTTGTCAAAGAAATAAAGGAAGAAATCCGAAAGAGATTGTATAATCATGACACATGGGCTGGCTTATCAAACACCCCCACCATTCTACCAAGCGCGATATACACAGAGAATACCAATGCATTGCAGTAAGCGAATCTTCGTATAGGGGGGCGCATTGTCGGCTACATGTATATATATATATATATATATATATATATATATATATATATATATATATATATAAATGTACCAGCGCGCGATATGGAGAGAGTAGGGGCGAAGAAAAATGATCAAGTTTATGAATCCTACGCCTGGACGCACGGATAGATGCAGCTGCATCCAGAATAGCGAAACTGCAAAGATCAGCCTGAGTGTCTAAAGAAGATATTCCTTTGACTCGCTTATTCGGTGGGTGAGAGAGGGATGGAAGAGAGGGGGAGAGAGAGAGAGAAAGAGAGAGAGAGAGAGAGAGAGAGAGAGTCAAGTCAGTCCAGCCGATCCCTTAGGCAGACTTTAACGAAGCGGAATTATTTATCGAAACGCTAATTGCGATCGCTTATAATAGATTTGCGAAATTGTTGTTCAGAGACTGGGAGGGAGAGAGATAGAGAAGAAGATAGAGAGAGAAAGAGGAAAAGAGAGGTAATGGATACGTATTAGTGAGCCATCCGTTCGTAGTGGAAGTAAAATAACGAAGGAACTTTATTTTCTTCTTTTTTGTTTATCCACTTTAAACCTGCCAGTTCACGTAATAATCTTATAAAATTATTAATTTAGTTCTTTAAATTGCATTTCGACAATACCTTCGTTTTGCATAGGTCGAAGAGCTTTGAATGTAAAACCATACGTCTGGTGGGTAGAAAAAAAACAGCTCTGAGATTCGAGCCTCGCCGTCTAATGCAATTACTCAAGATAATTACAAGAAAACAATATAATTCGACGTTCTTCCCAATTTCTATGGAGTCGTTTAAAAACGGCTTTAACGATCGCTGAATGTATTCTATACACAACAAACAAAAGAATCGGTGGTACGGGGGGGGGGGTTGTTCAGAAAAGCCGTTGAATTGAAGAAACTTTGGAAAAGAATAATGGCATTTACGAGGCTATACGAGGCTATAGCTTACTAGTTAAACGCTTCACAAGAACAATGAATTATATCAGAACGACGAAACTGCGTGCACTTTTTTTTTTTTAAAGCAAAAAAGAGGAAGAGAATGCGGAGGTATATCGCGGATTTATAAACTCGCGAGCTCGAAAACGAAATAGGAAACTTCCCATACACCTTGTAAACGCGTGCAAACGAACATGAAATGAAGACTTTAATGCTCCAGCATTACTAACTCTATCTAATAATTATACAGCTTCGCGTTATAAACTCGATTTATGCCTACTAACCCGACCCCCTCCCCTTCCCACATTTATCCAGCAACGAACTTATCCGCAAAATTATTATGATGATAAAATCTCTGCCTACATTTATAAGTGCGTGTGTAATGAATTAATAAAATATTTTACATGCACTTTAGAAATCATTCGAAGAATGTGCGAATCCTCGAGTTGCCTTTTTTGGTTGGTTTTTTTAATATTTCCTCGGCGTTGGATATTCTATGAAGAGATATATACATAATTATAAAATAAGATTGTATAATAAAAATAGTTTTCAATATAATATTCATCGACGTTCTTTAAAACGATAATAAGGAACATGTTTTTATATTTTTATGCCCTCTGCAGAATATTACACAAGTCAGCATATTCTTATCGCAAGGCACACTAATATTCTTTATTAACTTATATATAAATATGTGTGTGTGTGTGTGTGTGTGTGTGTGTGTGTTGTGTGTGCGTGCAATTTGAAATATAATTATTTTAGTTTGGCTGGCACAATATAAGTAAATATTATACCATGAACATTTTATCGCACTAGACCTTCCACGACAGAAGAGTCATAAACAGCATATTTTACAAAAATAATACTTACTTACATTTCTTCCTAATCTTGCTGTTCACAAATAAAACGAATAATAATCCTGCTTAAAAGATCGAATCGCCACCATTCCATTAATAGTTCCATATACGCAAAAATCGCCAGACACATATCCCCAACCCCCAAAATAAGACTATAGATTCCACTTATAATGCGCTCCTAAAGTCGAAGACGACCCATATATATGCATTTAGCCAACGGCGCAAATCTTTATATGGTCGAATTTCGGTCTCTCAATATACATTTTAATAATTTTTGTTTTCTTCTTATCTTCGTCGACAGGCTCACCGCCGCTGACGGGCTCCGGGATCGTGCGGGTCGTCGTGCTCGACGTGAACGATCACAGCCCGGAATTCGACCGCCAGGAGTACCGGGCCACGGTGACGGAAAATGTCCCGGCCGGCGCATGGGTCGCTAATCCTCTGGCCACCGACATGGACGAAGGACTCAACGCCAAAATCCGGTAAGGCGACCTGCCGAGGATGTCACTCTTCCTGTCTTCTTTATTTTTAATTTCTCTTGCGTCGTTTCTTTTTATTTATTTATTTTTTTTTTTTTATACTTTCTTACTTTATCTCAATCAATTCGAATGAAAGCTGCTTATAAGCAAAAATAAAATCTGGTATTTAGATAATGCGAAATTTTAGAAAGGATAAATCCTAGATGACATTGGATAATAAAAATGTTAAATTTAATACGGAACCGCGTGAGAAAAGTTGAAATTGTTTTGGAAGAGAAAAAAAAACATCACTTAATCCACATATGATTGATCGTAAAAAATAATACTGTATTCGCAGTAAAATTATAATACAGAATGCATTATGATGATTTTATTTTATTACACATTTTAAGAAATAATACTTTGTATGTCTAAATTAATTGAATTTAAGAAATCGACCGAGAATTTTATTGAATTATTTTTTTGAACTGTATCCCTTTCTTTCGATAGATATAGTTTGCTGGGTGATAAAGCGCACAGATTCCAAGTGAACTCGAACTCCGGTGAAATCTTGACTCTAGAACGGCTCGACCGCGAGCAAACGGCGATTTATCATTTGACGTTGGTCGCCCAGGATTCCAGTCCAACGGAGCCACGAGGATTCGCTGTTAATCTAACGATATCCGTCAGCGATCTAAATGACAATTCCCCCCGATTCTCGAGCCCGAGATACACGGCCTATGTTCCTGACTCGACTAATAAAGGTATATCATTTGATATATATCCAAAAACAATCTTTTCTAAAATAAACTCGTGAGATATTGATTTTTCGTCAAAATTTCAGGCGATTTTGTGTTCGGAGCGAAAGCGGTTGACGACGATACCGGGGAGAACTCGCGTATCGTCTACCGTCTGCACGGCAAGGACGCCCGTCGTTTCGCGATTGATTCCCATAGCGGCGTGATACGCGCCAATGAGAATCTCAGCACCAGTAGCCAGAATACCTACCAGCTGCAGATCGAAGCCTCGGATTGCGGCATCGAGCCGCGCAGCATTACCGCCGACCTCGTCTTTCATCTTTGGGAGCGCCAGCTGTTTCCCAGCTTCAGATCAGCGACCAGCACGATGTTCGTACTGAGCGAGGACGTGCCCGAAAATAAGGTTATCACCACTCTAAGCGCCACCACGCCGAAGAAGGGACCTGCGAGTAATTTAGTCTTTGGCATGGCCGGAGGGAACGTAGGCGATGCTCTTAGAATCGATTCCCATACTGGAGAGGTTTGTATTGTTGTAGATAAAAGAATTGATAGAAATAAGTATTACATTCAGTGACGAATTTTATTTATTTATTTTATTATTACATAATATTTGGACTAAATAGTACTTTTACTAAAACATACACGTTAACGAGCTTAATTTCAACATTTGATTTCATGAACCATTTAACTGGCACAGTATTTTTTATTTTTAGGGTTGAAAATGGTAAAGCTAAATATAAAGTAAATCACACAATATTTCATGCACAAGGGTTTTTCGATCGATTTGAACGTATAATATCAATTTTGGTAATTGACAGTACGCCGTTTTAAATCCATCATTATGGATTTTACAATTCTATTGCCAAATTCAAATTTAGAGATTCAAAAAATTAAAGTATATTAAATTCCACTCAAATCGATTGGAAAACAAGAAAATTATTTGATTCAATCGTATATAATACAAAGAAAGATTTGGCCCGACTTTTTTGATCATATATGTTACAGAACCGCTTTATCGGTTCAATTAGCTAATAGTGACAAGAAAATTTAAATATTTATTAATGAATTAAGTTAAAGCACTTTCTCCCAATGCAGATTTCAATAATAAAAGATGAAATATAGTTAACTAAGTATGTAATATTTTTTTCATCAAAAAATTATTAAGAACTACTGTTCTATAAAAATGTGTTGAATAAAATATGAAAGGAAATCTTATGTCAGCACAAGTCTCAAACGATATTACATTGTTGTGCTCAATATTTCAACGTATTACTCATGAATGTAGGTTCTGATCGCATCCGGTTTTGACTACGAAACGGCGCCTCACTACGAGGCATGGGTGGAAGTTCGCGATTCCGGCGATCCATCGCTAAGGAATGTCATTCAACTTCTTATTAATGTAACCGATGCCAATGACAATGCCCCAGTAATAGACTTAGCTATGTATAATGCCTCGGTTCCGGAGGAAGAATATCCACCTCTGTACGTAACGAAAATTTCGGCCAAAGATGTAGATTCCGGAGAGAACGGTGAAGTTACTTATCATCTAATGAATAGTTTTGAAGAAATGTTCCTTATAGATGAAGCTACTGGAGAAATTAGTACGAATTCTAAATTGGATAGAGAAGAGGTAAGCCAATATGGAATTAATATTTAAAGTAATATTATAGTTTTTCCACTAAATATTCTGCAAGAAACGTTCCGTTTTGATGTATGGGACATTTTTCAAATTATGAGGAAATATAGATAACGATATCAATTTAAATAATTTTTCCAGCTTTCACTTGATATTTGATTTAAAATGTGGAAAATAAATTATAATGTTATTAAAAGCATAATCTACATATTTACATTTTTTGTCTTAATTAAACTTTCATATAATTATTTTATGTGATTACAGGTGGAGTCTTATGAACTGATTGTAGAAGCTCGAGATAGAGGATTACCTAGTCTAACGGGAACAGCTACTGTTCTAATTAATGTTCTTGACAAAAATGACAATCCGCCTCGCTTTACAAGACTCTATAGCGTTAATGTTACCGAGAATTCAGAAGTTGGTGCTTTTGTAATTCGTATTACAAGTAACGACTTAGACGTTGGTCAGAATGCCAATGTCGCCTATAGTTTTAGTGAAAATCCGGGTGGCAAGTTCATTATAGATCGTTTAAGTGGTAATGTAACTGTCGCTGGATATTTGGACCGGGAAGTTCAGGACGAATATCTATTAAAAGTATCAGCGGCCGATGGAGCTTGGGTTGCAGAGACTCCATTGACAATCACGATCCAAGACCAAAATGATAATGCACCAGAATTTGAAAAAGAAACTTATTATTTCCATTTTCCTAAGCTTGAAAAAAAGATGTCGCGTGTAGGTCAACTTATGGCTACCGACCGTGATAAACAGGGCCCAAATTCGGTTATCTCTTACAGTTTGCTGCAACCCTCAGATTTATTTACAATTGATCCAGCGA
The DNA here is from genome assembly GCA_018907035.1 of Sycobia sp. Sy_11. Lineage (NCBI taxonomy): Eukaryota > Metazoa > Arthropoda > Insecta > Hymenoptera > Epichrysomallidae > Sycobia > Sycobia sp. Sy_11. The sequence goes on from JACCIC010000042.1 coordinate 2,703,624, forward strand.
CCGGTGACGTTTTCAGCAAAACAAGTCTACACTTTAAATATACAAAACAACCAAGCTCACCAGAAAACATTTATTCATTTTATGTACTCGCCACTGATAATGGAAAACCACCATTATCAGTCCAAAACGCTAGTTTACGTGTGTATAGTAGATGCTAATAATCACGCACCTAAATTTGCGCAAGAGTCTTATTTGGCACCAATACCTAAAGATTACCCTAGTAATAAAAAGCTTATTCAACTTTTTGCCTTTGATGATAAGGATTTTGGAGTTAATGCTGAAATAGAGTACTCTGTAGTAGATGGTAATGGAACAGACTACTTCTCTATAGATCCACAATCTGGGTGGGTTTACATTACAAAGGATCTGAATGATTTCGGTATTGGAAGTACATTTTCTATTAAAGTGAAAGCTATAGACAAGGGAGTACCATCTCAGAGTGACGAAGTATGGACCACTTTAATTGTCACCGATGAAAATCGTCATGCCCCAGCTTTTGCAGCCGTGAGTTATCAGGTGCGTGTACCAGAGAGTGAACCAGTTAATACTACGATTTTAACAGTCAATGCTGTGGATTCAGATGATGGACCAAACGGAATGGTTAGATACGAAATATCAGCAGGTAATGAACGAAAAGAGTTCTCCATTCATCCTGTCACCGGTATCGTCACTATCCTTGAAGCACTAGATTATGATACTGTTCAAGAATATAGATTAAATATTACTGCTCGAGACTTGGGATTTGAAGCCAAACGATCTATTGCTACTTTAAGCATTAATGTATCCGATATCAACGATAATTCACCCACATTTAATCAGACCCTATACGAAGCTTATATGCCTGAAAATTCGCCACCTGATCATTACGTGTTTAAACTAGTGGCAAAAGATATTGATTCAGCTAAGTATGCAATCATACAGTATCGAATAATTGGTGGTACCGGTAAGGAACTTTTCGAGATTGAAGTAAATACTGGAATTATAAAATCTAAAACCAGTTTTGATTATGAAGAAGCCAATGAGTATAGCTTAGATATTGTAGCTGCGAATCCAGATGCAAATTCACAAAGGGTTGGCTTCACTACTGTGTTGGTGCATATTACTGGTGTAAATGAATTCTTCCCCAAATTTATACAATCAGTCTTCCATATGGATGTATCTGAGAGCGCCGATGTGGGTACATCTGTGGGCCTTGTTCAAGCAACAGATCGTGATGCAGGTATCGACGGAAAAGTTTTTTATCTTTTTGTCGGTTCATCGAATGATCGTGGATTCTCTATTGGACCCGAAACAGGAATTATAAGCGTCTCAAGAAGGTAAATTAGAACAGAATTAATTAAATTTTAATAAATATTACATCAAACTTTTGAAAATGTTTGCTTAAATAATCAATACATTTTTTCGACGCAGTATTATTTATATTAAATTTCATTCATATTGCAAAAAGTATAATATTATCTTTTGTATAGATAAATATTCCGAGATCATTAGAAATTTAATTTAATATACTCCTAATGAATCATGAATAATGAATTCTCAATGAAAACAATTTTTCAGACTCGACCGAGAAACACAAAACCGTGCTATTCTAACAGTAATGGCTAAGAACACGGGTGGAATTAGGGGAAATGATACCGATGAAGCTCAAATAATAATATCTATTCAAGATGGTAATGATCCACCCGAATTTCTACAAAATCATTATGAAGCCAGAGTTTCTGAAGGTGAACATATTGGAACAAGGATCCTTACTGTTCGAGCCATCGATAAAGATGTATGGTCACAGAATAATCAGTTTTCTTATTCCATCATCGGTGGAAACATCGGCCAAGCATTCAAAGTGGATCCTCAGTCTGGTGACATAGAAACCGCCAAACAACTTGATCGGGAAGCGGTATCCTCGTACGAACTCATCATCGGTGCTATTGACATGGGCAGTCCACCTCAAACAGGTAGTGCAACTGTAAAGATTGAATTGTTGGATGTAAATGACAATGGGCCAGTCTTCGAATCGACCGAAATTATTGGCTATATAAATGAAAACGAGCCGGCGGGTACGAATATTATGACCCTTAGTGCTAGTGATCCAGATTTACCACCAAACGGAGCACCGTTTTCTTATACCCTTATTGGTGGAAAACATATGGATTTGGTGAGTTTAGAGAAACATTCCGGAATTTTGAAGACGACGAGAAGCTTGGATAGAGAAATAGCCGCCCAGCTTGATCTTTTGGTGATTACTCAATTTTATCTATAACTGTTGTTTACTTCACATTATAGAGTTTTCTTTTTCACTGCTTTATTTTATATTATAAAATAAGGCTTTATTATAAAAAGCTATATTAAAAATTTGCTGCTTTATATATATATATATATATATATATATATATATATATATATATATATATTACTATTTTATAATTATCAGGCATTATGTATTAATTGTTTTATATATTCATTTACATTTTTATATATCCTATAGTACATAAATACAATAATTACAAAAAGTTCATATTTTATAATAATATACAATTTATATATTTTTTTTAAATATATAATTTATGTTTGCCATTATCACTATTTATTATGATTGAATTAATTATATATTCAATTTTCATTTTTACTATATTATTCTATACATACTATACAATAGTATTTAATAAAGTAATAATAGATAATCTGTTTTAATGCATTAAAAAATCAATACAAAAACTTAACCAAAATAATTAATAATATCGTGAACATATTATCTTATGAAAAGTATCTTCTAGAAAACATTTTAAGACACTTAAATTCTCCAACACAAATTCCTTAATAAACAATCAAAAATTTACAGGTCCAAGTGGAGGACTCAGGTACTCCACGGATGAGCAGTGAACACGCTATCTCAATCCACATCCAGGATCAGAATGACAGTCCGTCGAGCCCGCGATCGGTGCATGTCATGGTGCATTCGTTCAATGGTCGAACGCCCCTTGGCAAGATTGCCGACGTACACCCCAACGATCCGGACACAACCGGTGACTATAATTGCCGCATCATCCAAAGCGTGACGGGATCCGCTAGCGTGCTCAGCATTCCCGTCGCGTGCTATTTGCATGCGGACAAAATTACTCCAGGTATGGGTACATCTTATATATATATATATATATATATATATATATATATATATATATATGGGGGCGTGCATACGTGCTTATATGTGTGCGTAAATCCGAACTAATCTACACTGAGGTCCCTGTACTGTAGTATAAATTCTCGAGCGAGCCGAAAATTAAGCGAGCCCAGATCCCTATTAATAATTCATTCGCATGCATGCAAGCGCTTGGTTTCAACCGCTTGCCCGTACATCCTATATTAAAAGGGACACTCTTAATGTAACTTGATTTATCATTATTGTTCTTCGGGAGGGCGTTATCGGATTCCATTGCTCGTTCTTCTTTTTCAGTTTTACTCTGGCAAATTCTCTCGTCTTTTATATGATAATAGCATTCCGTCTGCTCTTTACATGATTGTAACCGTCACTAAATTTGATATTAACCAATTTTATTCAAAGATTTGCAACTTCAAAAAAGTTAAGATGATGAAGTTTTTAACTATTTGTACTATAAATTGAATAATTCAAATAATACATCTTAATGAATGTCAACATACTTCTAAAAGATATTCAATTCAAGTACCAATATTAATTTAAAAATAGCAATTAAGTTTTCAAATAAATCAAAAAGATAAGTTAGTTAAAATTAGCACTTCGTAAGTACCAAAAATTAATTAATATATCTTTTTGACTGTAGAAAATCTGAATTTTATTTCAATACACGTTTTAACTTCATTAGGCATTTCAATAACTTATGCAAATGTATCATATAAAATATGAAAGAAAACTTTAAGTAATTTGCAATCTAATTTTTTTTAATATTTATAAAATTTAAAATAATATTATTTTTTATAAAAGTGTTTATAAAATAGAAAGGAGAATTTAATATAATCTAAAACTGCATATTAATAGAAATATAATTAATCATCTTTTTCATTATGTTTCAGGTACCGGGTATTCCTTGAGTGTCTCAGGCAATGATGGAAGACACCCTGATGTCGTATCAAAAGTTACAGTTGAATTCCTCACATTCTCTAACACGACCGTAGAGAATAGTATAACTGTGCAAATTTCAAAAATCAAAGCAATCGATTTTCTAAGCAAGCACTATAGAGCACTTTTAGAGCTGTTGCAAGAAGATTTAGAAATTGGTGATACGCTAAACATTTATAGCATTGATGAAAAAGAGAATCATATTGAAATATATATGGCCATCTCTTCACCTGAAGGTAAATTTCGACTTATGACGAATACAATAAGAAACTCAAAGCCTAATTCGTTTAATGTTAATATTGATGAGATTGATAAAACATGTATTATTATTATTAAAGGTTACCGAACCAAGCAGCAAGTGAAGGAATTCCTACAGAAGAAGGTCAAAGAAATAGAAAATTTGATGGGAGAATCTCAGATAACGATTGGATACTCACCTTGTAGGAACGAGGCGTGTGAAAACGGAGGAACTTGCAGTGATCAAATTGTAGTTCACGAAACTGCTAGAATAACAGATAGTCCTACCTTAATTTTGACGTCATCTAAAGTTATGCACGAAATGGTGTGCAATTGTCGTGATGGTTTTACTGGCGATCGATGCGAAAAGAAGCAGGATCCCTGTTCTCCCAATCCTTGCCAATCGGTAATCTATCAACCAATCTCTTCTATGATTCTATCCTTATTAGTGATTTAGCTATTTTTTGCGTAATTTAAAAATTTCATGTACACGTTCAAAATAGAAAAACGATTGTCTCGAACAATTGTCAAAAGATTTGATTTGATATTTTATTTCTATAGGGAGGACAATGTCGACGCATGGGCTTCGATTTCCATTGCAGTTGCCCTACGCACCGCGAGGGTCGGCTGTGCGAGCTCGAACGAGGCGATGTTTGCGCCAGCAATCCTTGTCGGAATGGCGGTTCTTGTAAAGAAAGTCCAGACGGTTCAAGCTTCTTTTGCTTATGTCGCGCTGGATATCGTGGCAATCACTGCGAGGTCCTTACCGATTCTTGCAGACCTAATCCGTGCCTTTACGGAGGATCGTGCGTAGGAGAGAAGCCTGGGTAAGTATTTTACAGAAATAAAATTAGTTATATAGGACATTGCTAGGGTAAGAAATATTGATTTTTAATATTATCTCAAATAATAATCAATCTGGTGAGAACAAACATTCGAATAACGATATATAGTGTCGGATGCTTGAGATAAACAAATAGAAGTATTGTATATTAATATTGAATATTAGGAAGCTCCAAAATATTTTCGATACTCCATATATCATTAAATTTGATTATAACAGTAGTAAGTTTTTCCTGAACATTCCATTAAACCCCTATTAACTGATATCTAATACTTAAAGAAACATCTATGATACCAACTATTTCTAGTTATTATATAGAAAGTTTCAGCGGTAACAAAAAGATACGAGCTCCGTAAAATAAATTTAAAGCATAAAACATTGGAATTCTGATTTTAAAACAAAAGATAAGACAGTTTCTAAGTGAAACATATTTCTTTAATTAAATTAAAAAAATATCTAGATAAATCTTTTGATGTGCTTTGTTTGAGCTGTTATGTAATCAATGTTCAATAATCTAATAAATAAAGTTACTTATAAAATATTTATTTAAAAAATCGTTAGAATATAAGACTTCTTGCTTCGCTATAATAATTATCACTAAAATTAATGAATTTTGTCCTGTTTTCAGTTATCGCTGCAGTTGTCTGGAGGGTCGATATGGCAGACATTGCGAACGTTCAACCTTCGGTTTCGACGAGTTATCTTACATGACTTTCCCAGCATTAGATTCGAACACGAACGACATAACCATCGTATTCGCTACGACGAAGCCCAATGCACTGTTGCTGTACAATTACGGATCTCAAAGTGGAGGTCGTTCTGATTTCGTCGTACTCGAGCTTGTCGAGGGCCGAGTGGTGTTCTCGTGTGGCGGTGCTCGTAGTGCCATCACATCGCTAACCGTTAAATCCGAGAGATCGCTCGCTGATGGTGGCTGGAGAAAGGTGACGGCTACCAGAAACGGAAGAGTCGTTTCATTGAGTGTGTCCAAGTGTAGAGAACACGGCGACATATGTGATGAATGTAGACCTGGAGATGGCACGTGTTACGTCGACGATGTTGGACCAATTGGGTAAGATAAAAATTATTGAATGCAATTCACTATTTCTTGATAATATTCACCAACTAGAGATTGAATATTTTCATTTTTTATTATATCTAAAGTATCTTATCAAGCTCGAACCAATTGGTTATCGATAACTGTAAACTCTCATTGTTAATTTAAAATGTGTTTATATATATATATATATATATATATATATATATATATATATATATATATATATATATATACTAAATTCATAATATTTTATGCAAGATATATTCGATATCATAGATACCCACATTAAAGAAAAAAAGATTTTAAAACAAACTTTTTATAAATTTTAAGTTTAATTCAATTATATCATATGCATACATATTTATACTTATAACAACCAATGTATTAATGTTTCCAATTCAAACTTGTTTGCAGTGCATTAAATTTTAATAACAACCCACTTATGCTGGGTGGATTGGTGAACGCCGATTCCGTATTGGAACGTCCTGGCCAAATTCATTCCGACGACCTGGTCGGTTGCGTGCACTCGGTTTCGATAAATGGCCGTTCACTGAATCTCACGAGCCCCATAGCCTCGTGGGGTATCAAAAACACTTGTCCCAGGTCTGACGTGGGGCCCTGTGCGCGCTCAGTCTCGCGAGAGCGGAATTCCATCTGCGGACGTGGCCAGTGCCATGATAAGTGGAGCAAGCCAATATGCAAGTGCGGTCAGATTACCGCTCCGAATTGTTTGACCGCTTTCGAGCCTGTCAGCCTTTCCGATGGTGCTTTTGTCGAATATAAGGTAAGCTATGAAACAATTTTATCAAACCATTTTCAAAAGCATTTCGAATACTTTATATTAGCAATTAATTTACCATAATTACTAATTATTTTATAATTTTTATTATACATAAAATCAATGAAATAAAGTTGTATATAATAATAAATTAGTCGATCGAATCATGATTTTATTACTCATTTTCGGAAGTAAATAATGAATATTAACCTAATGCTACATAAATAATTTTGGATGTCTACATCAAATAATTTTATTAATTTTATCACTCGTATTTGAAAATAAATATACACTTAAAGAAAATTAAATTTGTACCTAAAATCGATTTACTAATTAATAAAATAATGATTACAATATATCAGAATAATTTTAACAAATAATTCTACCTATTCGTTTAATCCATAAAATATCGTTTCAATAATGATAATTACACATATTATAATTTTTTTAGATCTCCGAAAAGCACCGAAGAATGCAGTTACTAGAGTATTTGTATGGCGGAACTACACTTTGGCATAGTACACAATTACACCACTATAATGACGAAAGCAATATTCCTTTAATTCCGTCTTCAAGTCCTGCCAAAAGTATCCATCTGATGTTCCGCACAACGAAACCCGATGGTGTTCTTATCTACGCATCCAGTAGCAAACACTTCACTTCAATAGAACTACGTAATGGACAGATTACGTATTTTTCGCTGCTTAGTTCGCCCGTAAATATGACCGGATCTGTTGAAGTTAATCTTGCTGATGGGCGCTGGCATAATTTAACTTTACATGCGTATGCCAAAGGGCTGAAACTCTACATTGATGGTTCTCGCACAGGCGACGAGCTTGATTCAAACGGAGTTCATGATTTCCTAGATCCGTATCTTACTATGATAACAATTGGTGGTGTTAGACGCGACCTGTATTTAGCGCATGATGGGCTCCTTAAGTACTTCGAGGGCTGTCTGGCTAATTTTACCGTCAATGGAGAGGCGCAGCCATTTAATGGTTCCGGCTCTATATTTAAAGATGTGATACATCATGGCAAAGTACAAATAGGATGTCGTGGTGCCATAGGTATCGCTGCCGCTACAGCTGCAGACCCTCTAAGCGTTGGAATAACACTTGTCATCGTCTTTTTCATTATTCTCTTGGTGGCAATCCTTGCCAGTTTTGTAATTTTCCGCTTACGAAGGCAAAATAAGGAAAAATCGGCCAGCACAGTGGTCAACAAAAACACGAATGCGATCATAACGGGCAATACTCTGGTCGGACCACAATCTGACAGTATCATGTCTAGACACGAAAATACGTATATTTCCGATGGACCAGATCTAAGAAACATTGCACACTTGGGCCCTGAACTTATTTCCAAGAAATACAAGGAGCGTGAAATGACAGCGGTAGAACATCGACCTCAGAGGCCCGATATAATCGAGCGTGAAATTAGTAAATCAGCACCTATAAGAGATGAACACCCACCTCTGCCCCCGCCTCAGAACCAGAACTCGTTGCACTCGCACGATCACAGTCAAGAGCCGGATTTGCCCGAGCACTACGATTTAGAAAATGCGAGTTCCATTGCCCCGAGTGACATCGACATCGTTTATCATTATAAAGGTTATCGCGACGGTATGAGAAAGTACAAGGCTACGCCACCTCCGATCAACAGCTACGGCAATCATCATAAACACACGAATCAGACGCACAGGCATGCCGGAGCTTTTCCTCCAAGAGCAATGGCGCCTCCCTCGGTCGTGCAAACGCCCACGTCCGCCCCAAAACTGCTCCAAAGTACACCACTGGCTAGATTGTCGCCCAGTAGCGAATTGTCTGCTCAGCAGCCCAGGATATTGACCTTACACGACATCAGTGGCAAGCCACTGCAGAGCGCGCTACTGGCGACGACCTCGTCCTCCGGGGGAGTTGGCAAAGACGCGATCAATTCGAACAGCGAGCGAAGCTTGAACTCGCCCATTATGAGCCAGCTGTCGGGCTCGACCGCAAGTCGGAAGGTGACGCAGTCCAACAACGAGGCCGTGAACAACGTTTCCTCGCGGCCCATGGGCTTGACGGCCGAGGAAATCGAGAGGCTCAACTCCAGACCGAGAACATCGAGCCTCGTGTCGACCCTCGACGCCGTCAGCTCGTCCAGCGAGGCCAGAGGGCCCACCCACGGCCCGCTGCACCTCCATCGCAGACACACCCCGCCGCCCGAGAGGCTCAAGCGAAGAAACTCCTCGACGACCGACGAGAGCGGCAACGACAGCTTCACCTGCTCCGAGATAGAGTACGACAATCATTCGCTGGTCGACAAGCGCTCGGACAACATCTACAGCAAGCCCGACGACGAGGTCACGTCCTCGAGGACGAACGAGAGCTCGCAATCGACGAAGCCGCCCCTGCCGCCGAGCATCAATTACGACGGCTTCGACAGCTCGTTCCGGGGCTCGTTGAGCACCCTGGTCGCCTCCGACGACGACATGTCGACCTATATGGGCGGCCTTTACAGGCCTTCCAGCAACGAATCTCCGTCGATGAACACTGCCTTGAGCTGGGATTATCTGCTCAATTGGAGGCCGAACTTCGAGAGCCTCGTCGGCGTATTCATCGACATAGCCGAATTGCCGGACGGCTCGAATCGAGTTCCCAGCGCATTGCGACTGCCAAGCAATATTATCATCAAACCTTCCGAGGAATACGTCTAATGCGTGAGAATTGTATCGAACGTAAAATAAAAACAGAAAAAAAATTGTTCGTAATAATTTATCTTTTTTTTCTTTTTTTTTTTAAAGTTTTTCTTTCAGATTTTATTGCGTTTTACGGTGCGAAATTTGTACCTGTTATAAATGGAGAATTGTCTAGACGTAAGAACATATATTATATGCGTTGCGCCAAAAATAAAAAAGAATCGTACTATATGTAGGTAGTATATTATGTTTTCCTAGCGACGAATGTAAGTAACATTATTTATATAAGTAATTGAATAGGATTAAAATTTCGCCGGTACATCTTGTATCAGGGTGTCGGCGAAGATGTACAGTTACACTCCTACCGATTACTACGCCATGGTGCAATGTTCTTATTCCATACTTAGTCTTAGTAATTTGTATACAATTAACGAATCGCGAGCATCGTTGTAAATAAATTGGTGCGAAACTTAACTTTTATATATTATATATACATATTTATATAGTTATAAGTAATGTGCCTTCTATCGTAATGTTAATGTTCATATTCATAGTGTAAGTGAAAAAAGCGAGGTCAGAATTTCTAAGTGTCTTTTTTTAATCCTAAAAACTTATTTGCGAACTTAAAAAATTGAAGCCATATTATGTACAATATTCACTAGGGTACTATTATATAATGAAACTTTGTTCAAAGACTAGACTGATTTAATAAACAATTTAATATGCCATTAGCCACAGTAATGGTTTACTATGTTACATTACAATTCTGTAAATTATTATCGCTGTTAATTGTAAATATCGAATGACTGAGATTTTGTACAAAAGAATTTATGTTGTAAAAGTAAAAAACGAAACTGAAATTATAAGATTAATATTTACTACGTTTGTAATAAAGAATAAAACATAAAATAATCTTCCTTATAATTATTCCTACGAATATTTTTATTTAATGTGCATCTAACCTTCTTACAAATTATAAATATAATAGCCAATATAATTATCCAATACATAAAAATTATACTAATTGCACATCAGTATTCTTCATAATTTTAAAGTTTAGCTTTAATATTTTTTAAAAATAATATTAATTGATCTGTTCAATCTACAGAATAATTACTTATTCTATTGTAACACTGATTTTTTGTTCAAAAAATATATAAAAGTTTTTATTTCTTCATGTACAATAGTAAATAAGTATTTTAAGAAAAAAGTTAAATTATTAAATAAATATAACTTAATAAAGGTATTTGATATATAATGAAAAAATAAATATTTTTAAACCGTATAGTTTTGGAAGTTAGAAATTAGGAATTTAGAATCTTTGGTAAGTATATATATAACAATATTACAATAATAATAATAAAACATTATTCTTCTTTTAAGATTTTATTTTGTATAAATGTACGAATATAGTGACATTAAAGTTGAATATAATTTACATCAAAAAATTACTTGATATATAATAAAATTTATATTTCTAGACTTAAAAATGATTATTGGAGTGTCTATTATATAATTTGGTCTGTGATGATAATTACAAATAATAGATTTGTACTATCCTTATAGCTACATTTGTTCTCAACCTGACGGAAGTCATATTCTTACAGTCTTATATATAATGAGAATATATTACAGTCTTTCTAATAGTTATTGTTTAAATTTTAGTAAATAATTATATAATAAATAATTCTCTTTTATGTATAATATGTGTATAGAGAATTATTTACAATTTTATCTAATTATATGGATTTTTACTTATTTTTTCTTCATCTATACTATTTGAAATAATAATGTTCATCTTTTGTCACATTGAAAATAGTTATTATTTAGATTTGTATATATTGTCTAGGAATTATTATAAATTACTCAATTATAAAAACATTATATATTATTCGATTTAGTTTCCATATTTGTCTATGTATTAAAACTATTATTTACTAGAAATAAGTTTTTTTCCTAACTCTTGACAAAATTCAATTTCTTGTTTCCTTTCAAAGGAAAAAAATTGTCATGTACAACTTAGGATAACATAAAATGCATTTCAATGTAACAAAAAATACATTTTTGTCCTAATCTACTACCTTTTTTAATACATTGTGGTATATAGTTGAAATTTATAAATTGTTGTCTAAAATTTACCAATTATCTAAAAATTCAAATCCAGTTTTTGGAATCTCAGGTTCTTGATTAAGTTGCGAAGACTGATAGCTGCTATATGAACTTGGTGTATCCAGTAATGCAGTTGATTCAGTGTCGCTGGTTTTCAAGTGTCCACCAAAATTAATATTCATCTGGTTTTTATCATTACCACTAATTTTAGATAGTACCCTTAAGGATTTTTGTGGAACTAAGTTTTCCATGTCATCATCAGAGCTGTTTTGTATTTTCAGCAAAGTAGTTTTATTAATCAACTTTGCAAATATACCTTCAGAATTTTCACTATCAATACAACTGCTGCGAAGAGTGCTGCAATCTTCCGTAGAAAATATTGTATCGGAGTAATTTTCAGTTTGATAAAAACTTATTTGACTTGAAGATGGACTATAATTATCTACTAAAGAATCATCACCATTTCTTAAATTACAAGTGTTCGCAAAATGAGAAGCATCAGAAATATAGCTACTTATATTATTAGTATTTATATCGGTTTTTTGGTCTAAGCAATTAAGATTCATCTGGGATTGAGTCATGAAAGAAAATGGAGCAGAATGTTCATCTTTCCATCGTAGAGTCTATAAATATATATGAATTTTATTAATAAATGCAAAAGAAGTGAATAAAAGATTTTCAGAAATATTTTCTAAATAATTAGAAAAACTACATTTAATTAAGTAAATATTACTATACCGATCCAGTCTCGTCTATCATGTACTTCATTCCAGTTTGTATTCTAAGTTTAGGATAATAATCTTGAAAATCTTTGGAAGAGTCGAGCTTCTTTGAAGCATACTTCAAAGCAACTTCTGGCTGTATAATTGTTTCGTCTATAGCTTGATTTCTTTCTTCCAAACTTAATGTATTCCAAAGTCCTTCATATGCATCTTTTGTAGCAGCAACATCTTCACAAATTCTTCGTGCCAATGGATTAATGCTGTAAAAATAATCATCTGCTACAGCACTTAACGTTTTTGCACTCATTTTATTGAACGAACTACTAGCTCTTTTTTTAATGTCCTATTAGTTCTTCTCTTAAATATGATTCCATTGTTAATTTAATGGGTTTTTTACAGAAAATAGTTTAGACTGCATGATACTTGTGCTTGAGTAAAAATAAACTTTTCACAAAGTTAAAGTCACAGTGGATATATTTAATTAAATTTACTATATATGTGTTTATTGTCACGTGTGAATAACTATTTAATAGTTTAGATACACGAGTTAAATCATTGTTTTTCATATGCTTATGAAGGGACTACTATATTTATCAAAGCTACAGTTACAAAGTGACAACACCCTCCCTCTAGTCATGTTATAATGATTCTATACAATCCTACTCCTACTCCTAACTCCTACACCTACAAATACAATACAACTACATCCCACTTCGACTTCACTTCACTAACCTCTTCACGTCAGGTTCAGCTCCATTGAGCATCTGAAGTTCAGCTAGTTTCTTTCGAGATATCGAATATCTTTTAAATTTCAACGCGGGAAGACTTACGAAGGCTACTGAAAAGAGTCCCGGTTCGATTCCCCGTCAGATCGAAGGCATATGTTTAACAATATGTCTATTTGATTTTTTGTATCTACAATCGATCCGTTAAAATATAAGTATCCAAAATTAAAATAAGTCTAGGTACCAGTGTTTTATATCATATTCGAGTCTTCCATGTCGAAAGTAATTACAAAGAGCAGAAAAGTAAGTACAAAAATTTTGTATATTGAAATGAATTTAAAAATATTTGCATATTATTGAATCTATTTTAGTCTTTTTCGTAAATTATTTGATAATGATAAAGTTTTAAAGGTTTCTTCACAATTTGAATAGAAAACAAAACCATTACATTAGTAATAAAATGGGTTTCAACAACGTCTAAAATTATAAAAAATGAAAAAAGCTCTATAACATATTGCGCGTTCATGAATGTTGTCAAACTTTAACTTTATACAATAATTAAGAGGAGTCCTACTAGGTAGCCGTAGAAAAATAAAAAAAATTAAGAGCGATAAAATTACTTTCATTCTCTTAGAATTTTAAGCAATATTTAGGAATATTAAACTAATGAAAAATTATTTTTTATTTAACAAAAAACAAAATATGGTGTAATATAGAAGCGCATATTCGCTTGAGTGACTTGCCTTTAGTTCATGTTATCGGTTAATAAATAAGTTTTACTAATAATTCATATAGTCCGAGACCTAAAGTTGAAGAAAAAAAATGAAATTAACAAGAACATTCGATTGTTTTTATGTTTTTGCTATTTTGACTTCAAAAATATTATTATTTTTAATAAAATTAAATATCTAACAGAATTGGATGAAATTCTATTTTAAAATTTGCATATAAAATGTTTACGGCTCAAAAATATTTTTTTAGGCGACAGACAGTTACATGTATGGAGTTACATGTTTAGAGAATTGCTCGCCCTTTAACGTGTTATAGACTATTGTATGAAAGTTGCCAAAATTCCTAATATACTACGCGTTCTTGACTGTTATCGGATTCTGCTAAATATTGGAAATTGTGTCTACAAGTCTGATTTTTTTTTATCCTTTTATTATACGGAATCTAGAATCTAGACAATGGAACTAAGACACGAAATTATACTGTTCGTCAACCTTTCGGGCATCGGCCAAATTTTTCAGCCTATTACATCCACATCCCAACATTCAGATTCGTAAATGATCTCTCAGTCTTTGAAAATCCGGAGCCTGTTCGAAACATCGGAGTTCATTTTGTGAATGTGGATACTGTGTACAATTTTGAGTGTAGTCAAATTGTCCTTTACTATTTCATTTATATATTGATTTTTTTGTTATTCAATTTAGTCTTTATATATATATATATATATATATATATATATATATATATATATATATATATATATATAATTCTACGAGGGTAGTTCTAAATAAGGGCTGTCAGACTGTTAACATAATAATATTAGTAAAAGACTTTATTAGTTTAAAAAATATATACAAATGATATTGTTAATTTAGTGTAATATGAAAATTTAATGAAATTCTAAAAATTGATATGGTATATCGATAAGAAATATAAAATGGAATAATAGTTCTCAAGAAGAATTCAATTTTAATGGCTTTGTAAATTCTTTAGCGGACAGATATTGTTTAATAATATTAATGTGTATATCAAAAATATTGCTTGATTAATTTACATTCGTATCTCTATATAACGCTTATGACTTCTAGTTTTGATAATATAATTTTTTAAGTTTGTCATATTTTATATCCATGGAATACAAGCAGTATAGTATACGAGAATTTACATAAATAGCTGGTGATCAAAAAGAATCAGAATGTATAATATTCTCGATTCTATAGGAATCTGGCCTTCCTTGAAATCGAGTAGAAAGAATCTTTCTAATATAAGAGTATAAAAATAAGATAGACAAAGATTCGCGATATTTCATTAAATATGCAGAAGAAACTATAAGCAAAAGAACGAAATTCGTTTCCTAAATTTCGATACTGAAGAAGTAATAATTACGATAAATAAAATATTTATAGCAAATTCTATTAATCAATTTTAAAAAATTAGCATTACATCTTTCAAAAAAAGTCGAATATTTTAAACACATATGACTAATCACAAAAAATTCGAAGGAAAAAACTAAAATATGTAAAAATCAGATAAAAGTACTGTATAGTTTTTAAGGATATAATTATAATATAATAATAATAATGAAGTTTTTCACTACAAAATTAAGGCACAAATTATATTTTGTTTTACGGTGTATATATATATATATATATATATATATATATATATATAATATATATATAAAGTAATAAGATGATTTCTGTTTAATTTTTAGACTCCATTAATATGGGACATTTATAAAAAAAAAATGAAAAAAATCTCAAATCCAATTTTTAATTATAATAACGAGTATTTTATAATTTATAATTTACAGCAACTCTCATAAACTGCTCGTAAAATTTGTCCGTATAACAAGGCGCTTTTTACGATATAGTATAATGTACTCCCTGCGATAAATTCCAAGATGTGTCTGTTTCTCTACGATTTTATTGCGAAACTGCATAAATGGACCGATCGCTAGAAGCGCTCCTCCATACTTCAATGTCCATGCTACGCTTAATATTATTTACTATGCGTATATTTGTTGGGAGATTGAAGATGGCCTCTCTTATATATCAAGTTATAGTTGACGCAACGATCAAGATCATATTAAATATGCGCGAATTCATTAAAAAGAAAAAAATTTCATTCGCATATACAATATGCGCGATCTTCGGCGTCTCGATTCATTTCTAAAGAATATATATACTTGAGTAAAATGGTTTACAAATACATACATACATACATACATACATACATACATACATACATACATACATACATACATACATACATACATACATACATATATATATATATATATATAAACTATTCAATCTAGCTTATTACAATCGCAATATCATTTTATGTATATATTATGTATCTGTGAAACCGCACAATAGATATATTATAAACAATGTACATAGTATATATGTGTATATATATATATATATATATATATATATATATATATATATATATATATATGAGGCGTGCGAGCACGATATACGATATAAGTGATACAACGTATTCATTAGTCGGGCAATACGTTATATTTAGCAAACAGACGTATAAAAATTTTAGCCAACGATTTATTAAAACTTTTATCGCCGCCTACCGATCAGCCGCTCATCCATATTATCTCTCTCGCCTCGCTTCATATATGTGTACACCTATATTACTACATTATTCGCAGGTCCCGAGTGCGGCGTGCATTTATGTAGCGCGCATATAATCCGAATGGGGCGCCGCGACCAAATCCCAGTCGCTTGTAAACGAAACAATTAGCAGAGCGTGCCGTGCTATCTTTGATCCCTCCTCCCCCGCCTCGCGGAGGAACCGTGAAACACGAAACACGGCTCTTTCGCCGCTATATTTGAATATATATATATATATGCACCTCCCAGACCAGTTATACAAAAAAAGAGCCAAAGTGAAAAAGAAAGAACGAGGGAGGGGGGACGAGGAGGCGGAGAGAAGAGAAAAAGTGAAGAAGCGACCGTGTGACACGGAGCAGCAGCAGCAGCACCGCGCTGAGTCGCGATTACATCAGCGCCGCGAACGCTCCTCCGAAACCGGCCCTGACGACGACGACGACGACGACGACGACGATGCCGGCCGCTCGTGCGCGGGAGAGGCTCTCTCTCTCTCTCTCTCTCTCTCACTCTCTCACTCTCTCACTCTCTTTCTCGCTCGTGTCTTAATAACACGCGAAGAAGTGAAGAAGTAACATTATATAGCGAGCCTCTCCCGAGCAGAAAAAGAAAGGGAGAGAATACGCCCCACCTTCGATAAACACGGGTTCTTTTCGAAAGATCCACGGAGATGCGAGACAGGGCGCGCAGTTTATAATACCCCCTCCTCCCTCTCGTTCTCTCCACCCGTGCCTTTTCGCTGTTTCTTACATTATCTATCTCTATATATATATATATATATATATATATATATATATATATATATATATGCATGCGCGCGCGCGTGTATGTCCTTTTCGTACACGTACCCGCCGCCGTCGCCGGCTGATGCGGTGCCCGGCGCGGGCGCGCCTCTCTCGCGCCCCGAGCCGATAAAAGAGCGGAGGCGCCAAGGATGCCGAGTGTAGTCGGCGCCCGTCCATCCTCGGGTCAAGAGGTAAAATAAATAACACCGGAGAAGTGCCTGTTATGTGCTGCCGCACGGCTTTCGCGCGTATCTTTTAAGCAGATACACGGCGAATAGCGCGCGCGCGCGCACACACACACACACACACAAACACCTCGCCTCTTGTTCCCTTCGACCTTCACCTGGACGCCCCGCGTGTCGCGGCCCGCGCAATCGATCGCGGCTCCGGGATAAAATAGCAGACGAATAATATATATATATATATATATATATATATATATATATATACACGCAGAAGGGATGATCGGTATGGAATCGACGAACGACGGGCGGACCGCCAGGACGGCGATTCTGCTGGTGCTTCTGGCCGGCACTTGTAAGTCCATATAATAACTTTTGCTTTATTCCAAGCGATATTTGATTTTTTTTTATTCTTTGTAGAGGAATATATTACGGGCGGGCTTTTACCGATCAAACGGAAATCGGCGAATAAAAAATACTTCGAATACAATTTATCAAATTTTTATAAAATACATTCAAAGTATTTTTTCTAAAAATCGTTCGGCCAAATTGTTTCAAAAGATTTTGGATGAAAAATATTTCATAAAATATTTGGTTTAGATTTTGAAACATTAAAAAAAAAAAACATTCTTTAAACTATTTATAAAATATTGCACTATATCAACTGTATGAATAAAATTTTCTCGTGAATGTAACTGATGAAGCTGTTCTTTGTCGAACCCTCGAGGGCTTTTAAACAGTTCGATAATTATATGAATTACGGGGAACTTCGACTTCTAATAGTGAAGGGACCCTTTACGGAAGAATATTATGCGCATGCAACGTATGGTGAAAAATGAATTATGAACCACTCTTGCATGTTTCACAATAACTTCGTAATAACAATAATTATCGATTCAACTTTTGCTTAAGAATACTGAATTTTCTATTTCTGTTAAATAAAAATATTTAAAAATTTTAAAATGTTCTAGTTTCTTGAAAAAAAATTTTACAATATTTGTTGAAATAGCTTTCGAAATAGCTATGTCAGATCTCATGTGGAAGAAATATTTCTGAAAAAATGTTAAAATAATGTTTCAAAAATCTTTCATTAAAATAGTCTTCGATTGAATAATCTTTATTTACTACATATACTTATGTGTTTTACATATTCGAAAAATTCTATTGAAATTTTCAAGTTTCAAGTGAAATTTTAGCTAAAAGCCAACTTTTGGTTGGAACAAATTGCAATGCCAATGAATAAAGAAAATTTTTTAGAAATACCTGATGACAAATCATATTAAAAACATAGATGGTTTTACACTTGAAATGTAACCTGAATTTTTTGGCTAAATTTTTTGAACAGAATCTTTCGTGGCTACATACAGATTTTAAAATTTCACCAAAACTTCTATTGTACTATTATATATTTATCGAATAACTGTGAAATTCTGATTTTTACAACTTTATTCTAAGATTTTTATAAAAGTTGTAAAAATATTTTTTTCTTCTTCTGTGAAAAATATATAATTTTTACCGATACATTTACACAGTAATTGATTATATTCTTGATATTACATAATGAATTACCTCTAACTATTAGACTTAGATTTTTCAAGCACCGTTTTGCCGTAATTAAAACTAAGATAAATATAGGAATTTCTGTAAAAATATAAGATTCTGGAAAGTTTGCGTTATTTAGTGATTATATATATATATATATATATATATATATATATATATATATATATATATATATATATATGTATAGAAGTTGACGAGTATTGAAATTATGTGAAATTCGGAATATTATGGTTTTAGTAATATCATGATGTCATCGTCGCGACATTTTCTCGTAAATCTGTATATATAATTTTCAAAAGATTCGATCATTATTTTTCAGATCCACATATGCGCAATCGGATGCGACCGAAGAGTTTTTATATACGCATACATATTGAAATCGTCCAGAGACCCTTGAGCCTATATTATACCATAAGAAATTTGCATAAGAGAGATCATTCGACGTGCATGCGAGTGCGCGCGCGCGCGTGCGCGAAACATTTTATTTACCGAAGCCGAATATTATTATATTTGTTTGCCTCGCTCCTTTACGTCGCGTCGCGCGTATCTCTGGGCACCTTTTAAAAGCAACCTGTTTACCTCTAGAGCATGTATATGTATGTGTATATAATACGACACGAGCTTTCGATTTCATTCTCTCTCTCTCTCTCTCTCTCTCCTTTCGAAGACCGCGCGCGCGCGCTCGCCCCAAAGTTCGTTTTCGAATACCCATCAAATAGCTACGGGACTCCTGATAAATTAATCATAATATATCTTATAAATAATAATAATAGGAAATAAAAAGGAACAAAGGGGCGACGAGCTCGGGGCGACAGGCGCGTGACGTGACTTCGCGAGCGACAAAGTAGATATATATATATATATATATATATATATATATATATATATATATATATATATATATATGAAAAATCAATTGTCTGAAGCGCCGAAAACGAGGTGAGAATGTTGGCTTCTATGTAATATATGCCACATTATAGAGGCGTTTAGGAATATAAATGAAGCTCGAGATGTTACATTCTTATTGAGAGGCGAAACGCGTCGACGATTAGCTTATAGAACGTATATACTTAAATCCGCGGTCTCGCGACGAATTTCAACTCGTTGAGGCTTTTTTTCGGGTTTATATTGACTGCACATCTGGATTCTAGCGGATCATCGACGATGCAAAACGGAAAATATATATATATAATATTTCACAATGGGAAGAAAATTTTTTTTGAACAAATAGTTTGTCCTCATTGTATAGAACGATGACTCTGGGTTATCAATATCCCGTCATCAGATTTATAAGCGAATGGAGTATACAAAATTTGATTTTATACGATGACGGACGGGAGATCGTCAAATCATCTATTGCCTCGCTCCGAACTGTCTATGACCTTGTCGACAATATACTACTGTAACGTCCATGTAAGATTTCGGAAATCGCGCTCGAAAAATATGGTCCTACAATATTAATGTATCAAAACCATCGAATTACTGAATATAAGAGCTTCGCACCAATGACAAAGGCGATCGAGCCATCGTAGGCCAATGGCCAAAGTGATGCTGTCAAAGTGATGACGCTATAAGGTGCGCTTGCATCTTGAATTCCTTCTGGGACACCAGGCAATCGACGATGATACCCCTTGCTGGCAACCTTTAAGGCATTGCCTGAAATTACTCCATCGTAAATCGCTCGAATTTCAGCTAGAGAATTCATGAATTTGGCACGACGATCAACGCTTAACCTCATCGAGTCACGGTCCTAATGTTAACGATTCTAATATTAAAAGGCTATGAGCAAACGATAAATACCATCGGCCAGTTGACTTATACTCATTTATGTATATATTAACCTATTGCTATCTCTGGATGTGTTTTGATTCTCTCAAACTCGCATTGCCATTTCGAACAGCTCGTTTTAACTGCATCAACGTCATCGAACAAAAAATTTACAGAAATAACTTAAAGCAGCGTAACAAAAAGTGACTGCATTATTTATACATGATGCTTTGATGATGGAAAAAGTTATTACAATATACATATATGTATATCGCTTCGAATGGTGGATCATTTGAACAAGGATTAAAGTAATAATTGACGAAGTAAGTTGACGAAGTTCGAAATGTTGGCTTTTATTTCAAATTTTCGAATGATTGTTCGGTAGAAGACATATCGCATCGCTCGTGCTCTTAAAAATTGCCTTACATTATATGTATGGGCAAAAAAATTATCAAAATCGGATGAAGTGAAGGGGAAAGGCGGGGAATTCCCGCCACCTATGATTCTATTTATTACATCTATAAAAAAGCACTGAGAAAAAAAAATGAGAGAGGACAACCGATTCAGGCGCGATCAGGTTATCTTAATAATCCGCTCCTGGCAGCCTCAAGCGCGTCTATAGGGAGAAAAAATCGACACGACATTTTAAAACTCGTACAAACGTCAAAGTGTGTGTGTGTATGTCTCTTAAAATTATACGCGCGCGATATATATAATCCCCGCAGGTTTGCGGGACCATTCTCATCTTCTCGCTTAGTTTTCGCTCTTCGTCCTCTGTTTATTCCTCTCTTCTTTATAATTTTTCTTTCCCGCTTTTTATCTCCCTCTTCTTCGATCTCTCTCTCCTCTCTCTCTCTCTCTCTCTCTCTCTCTCTCTCTCTCTCTCTCTCTCTCTCTCTCTCTCTCACTCCCTCACTCCCTCCCTCGATGCCTCCTTCTACCTCCTCAGCTCTCACAACTCGAGAAGACGCGTTGCATCATACATAGAAGCGAATTATAACGCGACGAGCCACGCCGAAATGAAAGCCCGCACGATCTTCACTTGTAACCGCCCCTCGCGGAAGAGTCGACTGTCCCCTTTCCGCCAGGTGAAGCAATGCACAGAGAATATATATATATATATATATATATATATATATATATATATATATATAAATGAGAGTGTCGCGCGATCAATCGCTCCGGGTGATATTCGAAAAAAAAGTGGGCCGCGAAAGATTTTTAGGGAACCGCACGGTGCGGAGGGAAAGTTGCGAAATATATATTATGTCGGTGGCGGCGCTTATATGGGACTCGATCATGTAACCGAAAAGCATAATAAGATGATTTGTCTGTATTTTTATATACAGATAAAAAAAGTTTCGGCGAAAAGCGTCTTCTATAGTCCATTTTGTCGCGTGTATGTCTGTGAACGGCATATTACTATGTGGAAATAAATTTCTAACAAAATCTTTCCCAATTTTGTCGAGTATTGCTAAATGGCAATGTTTGGCAAAGCTTTGCTATGTCTCAAAAAAATCTGTTAAAAGTTGACAATTTTTTTCAAAGTCTGGCGAAGATCGATAAAATATTCCAAAGATATGATCAAAGTTCTAATTAACAAAAAGAAATTGCTAACTTTCTCTGTATATGTAATGAAAATAAATTTCGAACAGACTTTACAGATATTGTTAAAAAATTACTGAACTTTTCTAAATATTGTTAAACTTTGCTTAAATTGCCCAACTTTACGATCAGATTTTATCGAATATTGTCATAGGCTAACATTTCACACTTTGCACGCAACTTTGATAAATGTTGCCAAAATTTTTATCAAATACCTTTGCCCGAAATCGTCTAGGATATTTTCAGAAGTTGTACGTTCATAAATAATATTTTAACAGATTTTGACAGGCTTGATGTTCGAACGTTATAAGACTTTGATAAGCATCTTAATCTGACATATTTATATATAATAAAATGTTTGGTAAAGTTTGACAAAGCTTCCCGATCCTGACAAAGTTTAACAGCGTAATGTTTTTATACTGGGGTAGTGCACGCTCTTAGGTTTTGAAATATTGGCTAACCAGACGCGATTACGATACGTAGTAGACTTTAATTTAGTTTTGTATTCAAATGGCAATCAATTTTTTGTGTGTGTGGATATATATATATATATATATATATATATATATATATATCCACTTTTATTATAGAACGAATCGATATATGACATATAGATCTGATATTGATTAAAACTTTATTGTGGAACTGTTTGATCCTTCAGGGTATATTTATTATTATATCGGTTTTTACCAAAAGCAATTTTAATTATATATATCAATTAGAAAATGTAATCGATAACGTAGTATTAAATCAATTCACAAAAACTTTCTAAATTATATAAATATATTTTAAAATTGAACACAACTCCATATATATTTTAGTACACCGACAACTCGCATTTTATAATTTCCTGACGTATCAGTCATTAAATCTTCATGGAATGTATATAAATCAGTGCGTTAGTCCACCGGGAAAAAACTTTCAGCACTTGGGTCACCGCTATCTTTTCGAGTCGTCCTTTGATCACCGTAAATAATACATTATTTCATTTTTTCATTATCCCATATACTTTGGAAAATTAATGCGAATGTACGGGTTACGTGCAAAAATTAAGTCTAAAGTTTTGTAAATTCGTATTTTTCGTGCAACAGGATTATTCGTAAAATATTGTTTTTTACGTTGCACGGAACGAGAAATGAATAAAATATGATAAACGACGCCTCGATGCTTAAAGTCGCGGTCATATAGAGAAAGAATTTAAAAGCTCGAAATGCCTCAGTGTGCACAGATATTTACGACACGCGAATAATTTATAACTATAATGAAAATAGAAAAAATATATTTGGAAAACCGTATGAAAACCTCCATTAATCGGAATCCTTATTGAGACACGAAGTGTGTACTATATCTACGAATGCATATTATATTTAACAGAATATACACAATAACACGTTACATAATTATATTTAACAAAATGTCCCCCCGTGCCTCCTCAATAAATAATTACACTCGTGCATATAATGACACGTGTACATTGCGCAGGCCTCGCGCAGTTCCAGCAGTATCAGAGGCAGCAGGGCAGCTACGTCCAGCAGCGTCGGGCGCAGAATCAGTTCTTCCAACAGCAGCAGCCGGTGCCGGCGCCGGCGCAGGGCCCCGTCGCAGGCCCGGTCGGTGGTCGGTCCGCCTCCTCGGCGGCGTCCTGCCCCGAGCCGAACGGCAGGTTCCCCGTGGCGTCGCAGTGCGACGCCTACGTCGAATGCGTGGACGGCGTCGGCGAGGAGAAGCTCTGCCCGGAGGGCCTGCTCTTCAATCCCGAGGCCAGGTTCAATTATCCCTGCGGCTATCCGATCGACGTGCAGTGCCTGACCCGCACCGCTCTTCGTAAGTATTCTATATATATATATATATATATATAGTATATTGTACAAATAATTTTTTTTACAGAAACTTATGTATTGGTTAAAAGTACGATGGATTTTTACTGTATGTAACATGTATGACGAAAGATCGTATAATGTCCCTTCTAATTGAATGAATTTTTAATAAAATGACTTTTACGTAAGATTTACTGGTAAACGTGAAAATCTTTATTATTTTACAACGGTCTTACGTAATAGTAATAGCTTATATATTCTTTTAGGCTGTATATATATATTGAATAACTTTAAAATGCCTTCTGTTCTAACTGATATTCGAGTTTTGACATATAATTTCCAATAATATTAAACATAAGCTTCAAAAATAATTTATTAGATCTAGACTTTTTCAAGGAAATTACAGTCAACGGATTTATAAAATTTAGAAAAGTATGAAAAAACAAATTTTCGAAAATTAAATTTTAATGATAAAAATTGCGAATCTTTAAAGTTAACAGCACCATGCGTCAAATTTTGGATAAAATATCGTTTAGGAAAATAGTCGATTTAGAGAAAAGTGCAGCTATTCACCAGCCACAGTATATAGAAGGGATACTTGATAAAGAATTCTTAAAAAATGTCGATAAATAAGAGTGGTTAAAAAGAAGTTCTACAAAATATTACAAAAAAGGAAACAGAAGATCTAGTAGAAATTCATGAAAACTGGTATAAAGTTTTCAAAGATTCTAACATGTAAAGACTTTTCAAAGAATATCCTAATGTTTTACAACTTGGATTAGTCACCAAGTACTTATTCAGAAGTCTTTTCCGAATCCTCTTATGCTATTCTTTCCTGTAATTATTTCTGTGTATAATGTCTGTTCCCAAAAATTGACAAAAAAAAAAGAAGCTAGATAAATAAATATTAAAATAAAGATATTTAAATAAATATTAGAACCAAATAATTGTTTACATTATTTTCCGGTATATTGACAAATTTTCGATACTTTTTGATACTCGTCGGAACATTTTGAAAATTGGAAAAGAGAAATTGTTTAAATCGTACGTTATAAGTTTTGTTAGACTCAGACGAAATTTATATTATATCAAAAACCATACAGTCACATATAAAAAAAATATAACGCTTCTTCGCTCTAAGTTGACCCAAGCATTGTTGTATATTTATTATGTAGTAATAAATATACAACTTTCTGTAAGTGGAGTAAAAAATTAAGAATAAATTCTTACGTGATATTGTGTTCACTTCTCATTGTCAGGTCAACCAATTCTATTTCTTTCCTTTATTATTCTCAACGCTTGGTTCTTTAAAATTTAGAACAGTTAAAATTTTGAACATAATAATTTTATTGTATAATGCCTCGGCCAACCATCTAGCGAAAAAGCGTTATATTTTTTATATTGTATGACTGCTTAGCTCTCGAGATAATTATATCAAGTTTAATTCCCAATGTACTAACAAAGATAATGTACTATTTGAAATAAATTCTTTTTTACGAGTATCCAAAAATAGAAAATAAATTATCAATATATCGAAAAAATAATGTAAAACAATTTTTTTTCTATAATTATTTATAAAGAATAAAAAAGTTTTTGTATTAATTGAAAAGTCTTTCGGAGCTATGCTCCAAATCCTAATTTGGCAACTTACATTGACTTTAATTTTTGAAAAAGAACACTCTAATTTTAGTATTTTTCCTACTATTTTGGCTCCTAGTTCTAATTATAAAAAATAATAATCATAAAATACAGCTGCTTATCCACAATACTGAAGAAATATCAGATATGATCACCTATTTATAACAAAACAAATATGGTTTATGAAAGAAAAAAATTATTATGAAACGTATATTTTACAGTCAGACCACGAACTTATAAGTTTTTTCTAAAATTTATTGCGTAAAATTAAAAAATCGAGAATGTATCAACCGTACGATCATTACGCAAATCCCCATACATTATTCAAATTAAAATACAAAAAATACATATATTTATATTTTTTGGATTATACCACGGATTAATTCCAAATCTACGAAATATATATATATATATATATATATATATATATATATATATATATATATATAAGTAAATATTACAAATTAATTTAAAAAATTCTTGTCTTTTACATTGCAAAACTTTCAGAGCCGGCCCAGCCAACCGAAAGCTGTCCCCATCAATACGGATACTTCAAAATAGGCGACCGCAAAAACTGCGGGCAATTTATGAATTGCGTCGAGGGCAGATCGTACGTCTTTGATTGCCCGGAGGGCCTGGCTTACAATCCCGGGACGTATCGCTGCGACTGGCCCGATCAAGTAGCCGACTGCGACGCCGAAGGTATATTCTATATTCTTATATATAGACGTGTGATAACTGATGACGGAGCAATATATATCAGATAATATATAAGAAAATTGCATTGCTTTGGTAAACAGCTTTTCTTGGATTTACGTGTCCCTCCGTGAACCAAAATTCGTTCCTGAGCTCGGAAATCAAATTTTATAGAAGCCCCACGGACTGTCAACATTATTACGTATGCGTGGAAAACAGGCCCCGTCTTCAGAACTGCGGCGAAGGTCATGCTTTCAACGAACTAATTAACGCTTGTGATGCTGCTGAGAATGTTACTGGATGGTAAATAATATGAAGAAACATATGTTAATATTTTGAATCTATATATATATATTTTTTTTTTATTACAATAAAATAATTTTATTACAACGTGTATAATATTAAGAATTACTTTTGTAAAAAAAATATTAAACTGATTCAATTTTTTTTCTCAGATTCAGATTATACAAATTTTATTTACATCGTACAATATATCAGGATTTAATGATATATTATCATATAAACTATTTTAAAATGTAAATCATCTGTCTAAATAATCTCTGATCAACTGATTAAATTTTATATTTACTACAGCTTTAAAAATATATTCTAATTTGATCAATTTTTCTAATTTAAGTGAGCCTCCACAGTCTTTCAACAACGATTTGCAGATATTACACTTGGATCAACCACAACAAAACTTAAGATCGTTCAATCATCAGCAACAACATGATAGAGCTCTCAATCAACAGCAAAATTTTGGATCCTTTAACATTCAAGAAAATACTAGGAGAAATCAGCAATCTAATCAATATTCACGACAACGATTTTCTCCTTTCTGAAAACGAAATTTAATAATTTTAATATAAATTTTGATGAGTAAAAACCCTTTTTTTAAATCAATTAATGTGTAAAATAGAATTTGTATAAAATTTTGGTAAAAATGTTTTATAAAAGGCAGTACTCATTAAATATATATGTACATACCTATTTTATACTGCACTAGTTATTACATGGAACAAATTCAAAGTTATGTATAAATTCATGGTCCCACAATTCCGTTCACGACTAAGTGTAAGCTTTAGATTCAAAAGTAAACTTAAAAATAGGAAATAAACACTTAACAAAAAGATATGATAAAAATATTATTTCATTTTATTCCTTAAGAAATTCATCATAATCAGCTGAATCTGAATCTAAAACTATTTCATCTAAGCTAGGGCCTTTTGGAGTATTTGAAGGCGTTCCTATAAAATGCAAGGAATATGTTTTTGAATTCTGTAATTTAAACAAATATTAAATTTTTCAAATTTGAAAAAATAATATGTATTTACTTGGTATAAAACCACTCTTTTTGTATTCCTGCAACTCTTCTTTAAAAGCATTTTCAAAAGTTTCTTGCCTTTCTTTTAATAACTTTTCTTGTGTTTGTTCATGTTTCAAAACTTTCTCTGCGTGTTCACTAGCTAATGTTTCTAATAAATTGATACAAATAAAAAATAAACTATTAGTGTTTAATAAACTATTATTTAATAAACTATTGTGTTTATTTAATTACTTAAACAATAAAAATTAAATTATTTTTTCAAACTATTTTTAATCTTTTTTATATATTTACCTCTAATATGTTTTAGTTCAGATAATTTTTTTTCTTTATACAATGCCAACTGGAATCTGTGATCTAATTGATTGCTTTGCAAATCTAAAATTTCTTGTAAATTTTCTAATTCAAAAATAGCGTTACCAACTTCTTCAAATACTTCTTGTAACGAACCTTGACCAAATAGAATTTTTTATATTAATATATATTATAAAAATCTCAATTACTTCATTAATTACTTGCACTTTTATTGTTCATATAAACCTTACCTATCTGATCCATTAGAGCTTGAATTGTATTATTAATTTGTGGTATAGAGGCCAAACTACTATTTAATGTTGATATACTATTCCATTGTAACTCCAATTTTTCATGAATAGTTGCTATGAGGGCATCAGCTTCTTGAGCTTTCTGTGCATTTTCTTCAGCTAATTCGTGCAAATTGTTCCACTCCATTTGAAAATGGTGTAATACATCGGCACCAGCATTATAATTAACATTTCTTATGTTAATTATTTTTTTTGGTTTAGTTGTAGCTTCAGCAAGTGTCAATCCTCGAATACTGAAAATATTAATATTTTATGAAAATTCCCAAGTATCAAATTTATATATTTTTCTAACTATAGTTTTTATTTTATTATTATATATAACATATATAATTTAATGTATTGTAACTATAAAAATATGTATGTATTATTCGAAATTAACAAAATATTTGAAGATATTGTAAACTCTGGTTCATCTACCTTGCAGAAAGTCCTTCTTGTAGAGAATGGAACTTTTCACGTATTGTTCCAAACATTGTTTTGTTTTTATTGAACCTTATCCAATCGCATAATTATATATACATATCTTACGTTAATTACGTTATTAAAACGATTAGTAAACTCAGCTAAAATACTGACAAGATTATACTGATCCTGATGACTTAAGTATTTAACTTGTTTTATAATGTGTTCGTAGCAACTAGTAACACGGTTCACAGTCACGGATCACGGTGCGATTTTATTTACCTCTCCATTTTATTATATAGGTTATATCTCAGATCCTCATACACATGCATGCATGCATACATCCACGCATCAGCAGGTGTTTAGGTGTATACAGGTGTACGCATACGCTCGTTGTACTGTTAACGAATTATAATAATTTAAAGCAATTACAGAAAACGATTAAAACACAATCAGGTACACAATCTACTGGCAGTCTAAATCAATTTTGAATTTAAATCGATCTTAATGAATTTAATCTCGGATATTATTCGAGATAACTCGATATAATCATTCATATTCAATGATTATATTGAGCAGCAGATTATAAAATCTGGTTCAAAACGTTGTGATTCCTACTGCTCCTACTCTTAGCAAATGATAAAAACATGTGTGCGATTTTTCTGCTGTGTAAATAGTGCGAATCTACAACTATATATTGTACTTATTAAATTGTTACTTTTACCAAATTTTGCCCAAAATATTTGGTCATTTGAAATGTTTTAACATGTATTTAGGAAGGTTTTTGTCAAAGTTTGGGATTAAGCAATAAAGTCTGACGGTAACGATTTCATTATGCATATTTATATATATATATATATATTTATTTAGACATCGAATCATAAATTTATCAAAAAATAAGAATAGGATGTAGCTTCTATATTTTTTAAATTTTAATTTAAATTTGACATGTATGTGAAAATTATGATTTCACAAAATTTCATTGTATTTTGTGATATAACAATAATGTTACCATTAAATTTATGATATACCTATATTTTATTTTTTGAAATTTTTTATGGTTGTGCTTTTACGAAATATGCGCTATTATACGTGCGCGGATATGAATTTTTCCACATATTTTTTGCCTTATCGCTGTTTAAATATTCATTGTAAAATGTAAAGCTGATTTTTGATAAAAGTATATGGCATATAATAATAGATGAAAAAAAAAATTAATAACTACAAACCTACTACTGTTTTCAAATTTGAAGCTTATTTTCTATTTAATTTGAAAAAAAGTAATTTTAATTCATATATGTGTTAAATAAGTGAATAATATTCCAATTGATACATACTTACACGATTATTATAAATATAAATGACGATTGATATACATATACATTTGTTAATTATTTTTAAAAATAAAATATTTATTATATTTAAATTAATAAATATTTTTATCGGTTTTACAGTCTTCATACTGTAATATATTATACTAAAATAATCACAGTTAAACTGTCCTTGTTTATGATCACCCCTAAAGAATCTGAACTAGAAATTATCACTAAAACTAAAATTAAATTAGATTAAAAATTAAAAATAATAAAAATAAAAAATAAGTTATATTCTTTGTTAGCAAAGGATAGTCTGACTGTCCCCACCAACTGAAATTTAAATTTTCCTTTTATACCCGACGTTTCAAACCGTTACGGTTCATCTTCAAGGTCTAAACTGTTTAAATTTTGTTCAAATTTTTTAACAAAATAATATGAAGTATACAATTTATATAAAATAAGGTTGTGTGTGTGTGTGTGTGTGTGTGTGTGTGTGTGTGTGTGTGTGTGTGTGTGTGTTAGCTTTAAAAAATAAATATGGCATGTAAGAAACGATAATTGTCATGATTGATTTAAAATAAATAATTTTATTGATTTGTATATATACGATACAGATAATTATAGACGTGTGTAAATTTTCTAGCATTATTTTTAATGATTAACCCACAATAGAATTTTTTTTTGTACTATTAATTACCGTTCATTCATAAAGGGAATGCAAGTTGCGCTTTACTGTGGTACACCTGCAGCGGGTAGCCTGTAGGGAGCTGTGACTAATGTGAAAGATGAAACTTTTGAAGATTTTTTCCTGTTCTTTTATCTGCTTTTATACAAATAAGTATTATATTATACAGTGAAAGTGAGGAAGAGAGAGAGAGAGAGAGAGAGGGAGGGAGGGAGGGAGAAATGAGTAGAAGGAAGATAAAATTGAGCTAGGATCGAGGAAGCAATCGCATTTCAGATTTATCATGCATGCACCTTCCACCTCTGCTCGTTTACTCTAGCTCTGATTTTACTATAGGGTATATATCCATTATATACCCATATACCCTGTGAGAGTGAGATATGTCAGAATATATCCTTTCATCTATAAGCCAGACCAAAAGCCGAATAGCGGAATCCACCTGATTCCACTTTCCACTCCTATCCCTCTTGTCCTCCCCTCCTCCTCCTCTCCTCTCCCGGGACCGGACCACGACACCCCGAGTTCCCGCTACATAGTCGCGTCGGCGGCATACGACACGTTGACTTTGGTCGAAACAATACAGCTGTGTTATACCAAGTATTTGCACCGCTTATCTTGGTTTCTGCTGACTGTGATAATCACGGTTCGATTAGATAAAAAGAACGGCTGCTGCGATTGCTCTCAGGTGGCATGTCGTGATTTTAAAGATTGATCCCCGGTAGCTGCAATCTGCATTCAAGATTTCAGTTACAATAAAGGGATGCTTTGGGGAGTAAAATTTGGTCTTCAGCAATCTTGGTGAACTTAGACTGTTACAAGAAATTCTGTTAGTATTGAAAGGTGAATAAATTTATAACATTTGTAAAATAAGATCCAATTTTTGTTCTACTTTATAACTTTAATTTTTATATGAAATTTTTTTAGTTTTTTGAGAATATGTTTGTTGAAAAATATTTTATCATATTTACTCTTAAATTTTTTTTAAATTTGTGAGTATAAGGTACAAAATAAATTTAAATATTAATAAGATTTAATAATAAAAGTTTTATTATGCAGAAGCATGTATATTTTTTAAAGAACAAAAATTTATTTTTAGTTTATATATATATATATATATATATATATATATATATATATTTAATTTATTTAATTTATTTAATTTGTACATATATACACTTATTAGGTAACAAAATGAGGATCGTGCAGCTTAGGAGAACTAGGTTGCTTCACCTAATTTTAGGTGCTGCACTTGTACTTCTACTTTTTTACTTTGTATACTCAATGCCTCATGAAAAAGTAAAGAACTTAAATAAATATTGGGCAGAAAGCTTTCTAAATAAACAGGTTAGTGCTATTACTTTTCCAGTAACTTATTTGGTATTATTTAAGACTAATATATGCTTTCTTCACATTTTAACACTGACAGAATTTTGCTCCAGAATTTGTCAGTCATTTAGGTAATTTTGAAAGTAAAATTGAACATAAAACAGGTCCAGGTGAGGGTGGAAAACCTCATGTATTAAGAGATGATCAGGTAAATGATGTTCAAGAATCAGAATCCGCCTATGGTATGAATATTGTTTGCTCAGATGAAATATCATTAGACAGAACAGTACCAGATACGCGACCAAAAGAGTGAGTACACAAAATATATTAAAATAACAATAAAAAGATAAATTTAAAAACCACTGTTATATTAATATATATAATATATAAAATAATTATTGCAGATGTATGAATTGGCAATACTCAGAACACTTACCAAAAACAAGTGTAATAATAGTTTTTCACAATGAAGGTTGGTCCGTTCTTATGAGAACAGTTCATAGTATTATTAATAGAACACCTCCTCAGTTTCTTGAAGAAATTCTTCTTGTTGATGATTTTTCTGATAAAGGTTTTTATATTCAATAATATTATATATAATATAATATTTTACATATAAATAAATATTGAATAAATTTCTAGAAAATTTAAAAGGAGAATTGGATTATTATATTGAACAATGGGGAGATAAAGTTAGACTTTTAAGAAATACTGAAAGACAGGGTCTAATTCGTACAAGATCTCGTGGAGCTAGAGAAGCAAAAGGTGAAGTTATTGTATTTTTGGATGCGCATTGTGAAGTAAATGTAAATTGGTTGCCTCCACTTCTTGCTCCAATCGCTGAAAATCAGTAAGGTTTTTTACAGTATTAAATAAATAATTAATAATAATTATAATAGATAAATAAAATATATAAGTTTGAAAATTAAAAGACAAAAATGTATTTTTTTAGGAGTGTTATGACAGTTCCAGTAATTGATGGAATAGATCATAAAACTTTTGAGTATAGACCAGTTTACCAAGAGGGACATTTATATCGCGGTATATTTGAGTGGGGAATGCTATATAAAGAAAATGAATTACCTCTAAGAGAATCAAAGACTAGAAAATATAACAGCATGCCATACAAGTTTGTTATTTTTCTTGGAATTAATAGTCTTAATTAATTTAAAATGTTTAATTTTAATAAAGAATTAATAATCTTGTTTAATATGTACTTCTATTTTTATTTTACAAACTCTATTTAATGGTAATAAATATAATGAAAATTAATTTCAATGATAATTTTCAGATCACCAACTCATGCAGGTGGTTTATTTGCCATAAATCGAAAATACTTTTTATCCCTAGGGGGATATGATGAGGGCTTATTAATTTGGGGTGGAGAAAATTTTGAGTTATCATTTAAAATTTGGCAATGTGGTGGTAGTATTCTCTGGGTTCCTTGTTCTCATGTAGGACATGTTTACCGTGGTTTTATGCCATATAACTTTGGAAAACTTGCACAAAAGAAAAAAGGCCCTCTAATAACTATTGTAAGTTCTTTTGAACATTAGATTAATAACATAGTACATAAGACAAATATAAATTTGTTTATTTTGTCTAATATTTAAATTTATTTAATTAAAGAACTACAAACGTGTTGTTGAAACATGGTTTGATGAAAAATACAAAGAATACTTCTATACAAGAGAGCCTCTTGCTAGGTTACTGGATCATGGAAATATAGAAGAACAATTAGAATTTAAAAAGAGAAAGAAATGCAAAAGCTTCCAGTGGTATATGGATAATGTAGCATATGATGTATTGGACAAATTTCCAGAGTTACCTCCAAATATTCATTGGGGAGAAGTAAAAACAATTTTAGCCTAAATAATTATTATTAGTATTGATAATTTATAAAATATTTATTTTCTTTTTTTATATAGTTAAGAAACTCAGCTACCACAAAGTGCCTTGATACAATGGGACATGCTCCACCTAATCTTATGGCTACTACTCATTGTCATGGTTTTGGAAACAATCAGGTTTGAGAAAATATATTTTCTATATTTTTATTTTTATTAAAAGTTATAAAACTAAAAAATTTAGTCTTTAGTATTTTTAGATTTAATTTACTGTATTATTTATGATACTCAAACTACCTTGTTATTTACAGTTAATTAGATTAAATGCTAAAGGTCAACTTGGAGTTGGTGAACGATGCGTTGAGGGTGATGGTCAAGGAATTAAATTAGCTTTCTGTAGATTAGGAACTGTAGATGGACCATGGCAATATGATGAAGTAAGCCTTTTATATTAAGAAATTAATAAATATACTTATTAGAATATTTTATCCTTTTACTCTTTTTTTTACATTAAATTATTTTCAAGATTTACTTTAGTGTATAATTTAAAAATTTAATTAAAGTAAAAATTTAAAAAATATGGGTACATACACTTTTACAAAAACATGGATAATGTGTATAAATTTCTTATAAAATACATATTATCTTTTGTGGATCTAAAAATAATTTTTAATAATTATTCAAATTATTCGCATATTCAAATGAAAGCGGCTCATTTGATGGTACATTAATGAATGAAACTAAGACAGGAGTAAGCATAAGCACATAGAAAAGCTTGAAATATGCTTTAATAAACTTGAATTTGTCTTTACTTTGTTTGAATGTAGTACTACATAAACCACATAAAAACTTCAGTCTTCAAATCGTCAAGTTTCTCTATTGATATATTTAATTAATATAAAAATATCTGCAGTTGCAACTGTCACGATTGTTATAATATTTATATACCATTACTGTATAGCCTATTTTAACAACAGTTTGAATTTTCCTGAAGTTAGTACCCCTTTCAAATTAATATCAACACCACAAGTGGAGCTTTAATATGCGAATAGATTTAAATATGTAAATGATTTATATTAAATCTAATGCAGAAATTTGTTTCTATAATATTGCTTCTATAATATTGCTTGTGTTGTAATTTTAGAAATCAAAAACACTTTTACATCGAGTACATAAGAAATGTATGGCTCTACATCCACAGACACATTTCCTGTCATTAATGCCATGTGACATCAATAATGCATATCAGCAGTGGACATTTTTTCAAATTAATCCTCGATGGTAGATTTTTTGAAGTTAGTAGATTTCTCAAACCACATTAACAAATACTTTCATTCAAATGAACAAAATTAATACACAAATGATATTTATTTTTAATGAGCATTTAGTTATCCAATGTGTTTTGCAAAAAATAATACTGAAATACTTTGCACAAATTTATTTATCAATAGAGACATTATTATTAAGTTTAAGTTAAAATTTACATGTTTATATAAAAAGTATTGGAAACTATTGATCAAAAAATCATAGATATTTAGTTTAACAAACCTCTATTTTAAAAATTTATTGTTATATTTTTAAGTAATTAAAAAAATGCATTTATTCTGATGCTAATATCAAAAGATAGGAATACTTTTAAATCAAGAAATCAAACTGAACATAAGAATCCAAATATATTTTTTAATACTATGACGTCCTAAGCATAAAACGCGATTAATCAATTATTGTTCATATTTTATTACAAATTGTATATCAGTTATGTAATCAAGTAAATAATTGATTGTTTGAGTTTTAAAAATATATTTATCAACATTCTACTTTTTATTAGAGAATGTTAAAAACCTACTCTGATAGGTATAAATGTAAAGATCTTTTTTCATTCTAAAATAGTTCATAAGTTTTAATTATGTTTAAATATTTTAGAAAATTAAATTAGTAAGTTACGTGTTATAAAGAACACAAAGCTTAATTATACTATAATCTCTAGTTGATTTGGAAATTATAGAAAGTACTTAATACTTTTATTATTAAAGCAATTGAAAGAGTAAATAAATATTTTATTGGTCAGACAGACAACGAAATATCTGTATATTTTAAGTTTCACTATGAAACTGTTACTTGTAAAAAGAAAATGCTATTGCAAAATATCGAAGAAATACAAATGTAATGTACAAG
This sequence comes from Sycobia sp. Sy_11, assembly GCA_018907035.1. Lineage (NCBI taxonomy): Eukaryota > Metazoa > Arthropoda > Insecta > Hymenoptera > Epichrysomallidae > Sycobia > Sycobia sp. Sy_11. The sequence continues at coordinate 2,739,964 of JACCIC010000042.1, forward strand.
AGATATTTTTTTATAAAGAAAATTAACAATAAAATAAAGGACCACTTTTGTGATATATCTTATATTAATTTATTAATCTTCCTTACAAAGCTCAATACAAAAATTCAACGATTTGATTGTTAATGGATACATCATTACTGTTGTTTATATATATATTTTTGTTCATTTTTTTTAAAAATGAGAACATGTGTACATGTATTTGCTACATAAAAAATATCTTCTGATAAAAAACAATTTTTTTCTGTAAATATTTTCTACGTGCAAGTTTTAAAGCAAGTCTTCTTAAAAAATATTTGTCTAATCAAAATAAATGAAAAAAATTTTGTTCGAAACATTCGTTTCATACATTTTTAAAATGTTGTCTTTCGTTACTGCATTGTATTAATAATATCGTCGATTTTGAGAATACTACGTACCGTCTCGGTGGCAAGGGTTATTGCACTGACCGAGACAAGCAAAGGTTGTACAACATCCTCTTCATACATTGCTGTAATGGTACCTTTGCGTACATTAATCCCCATGCCACCAGCGCCATTAGAGTAACGCTCACGAAGTTCTGTCACTGTACGAATAGGATTTAATCCAGCATTTTCGGCCAGCGTCAATGGAATAACCTGTGACAAATTAAAGCATTACAGAATAAAAATGAATTTAAAAATTTATACAACTTACTCATATAATTTTTTTAAATCAATGCAGAATTTAAAATTCGATAATAATTGAAAACAGTAATTACAAATCTATCAAAATAATTTTAATAAAATTTTAAATTTAAATATATATTCTAAAAAGTAAACTATATATTTATAATGGTTATTATCAGTATTCCTGCAGTCATTAAAGTTATTTCATGTATGTATAAATTTATATTTAATCAATCAAAACTAATTTAATACATTATACATTTTTGATAAACAATTTTCTTCTATATTATTCTTTATTTAAAATAATCTAATAAACTAAAAAATATTAATTTTGTAAAAACCTTAGATGCATAAAAACAATTTCGATGTTACTAAGTTATATTTATAAGTTTTAGGATTTTTAGTTCCTCTAAAGGCATTGTTAACAACTTAACTAATAAATATTTTCATTGGTCTTACATTCATATAAAATAATACATTTATAATTAAATAATTAAATAATGACAGCCAGACTGTCCTTGTTTATAATTTAGTTATCAACAGTCGACATAAATACTATTTTAAATTTTAAGGTTTCTAACAGGTATTTTACAAAAATGGGTTATATATTATGGGGATTGCTAATAATAATTATTCTGAATGGGTTGATTCAAATATTTTTCAGAAAATCCGGTGCATAGTATAAAGAAAAAGAGGGGTTGGAGTATACATAATTTTGTTATTAGAATCTTGGTTCAACAGTTCCTGAAGATGAACCAAAGTGGTTCGAAACGTTGGACGACAGCATATACATCAACTAAGTAATAGTGATGGGACAGTCAGATGGTCTTTTATTAACAGTAGTATTTAGACTAATTCTAATTTATATTTCAGATTCTACAGGGTCACTATAAACAAAGACTGTCTAACTTTCATTATTTAATTATTTAGTTATAAATATATTATTCTATACAACTGTAAGATCGATTAAAATATTTGTTAGTTTAGTTTACAACAATTGACATAAGTACTATTTTCAATGTTAAAAACTTAAATAACTAAAAAATCATTTTAAGACTTACCTCTAAAGCATTAGCATAAGCTCTCATGCAGTATGAATCAATGCCTCCTAACAATCTTGAATGAATTTCAAGAGATATAGACATTTGAATTTCTGGAGCACCACCTCCTGGAAGTATGGCATTTTGTTTTACCAAACAGCGAATGACACAAAGTGCATCGTGCAATGATCTTTCAGCTTCTTCAAGAACAAGTTTATTACTTCCACGTACAATAATTGTTACAGTTTTACCTTGATTCTGAGCTCCTGTGATCTATATGTTGAATGAATAAATTAATACTTAAGCTAAAATCTACTATAATAATATGGATACATTTATTTATAAATATAAAGTTTTAATCTATTAAAAAGATTACTTAAAATAATAATAAATAAAATTATTACTTTAACAATTTTTGAAGTTCCACACTCAACTTCTTCGCAAAGCTCAGCATTAACAAGATTTTCAGCGGTAAAATGATCTAAAGAAGCAATTGGACGACATCCTAAAGTTTTACAAATGAAGGGAATATCTTCCCTTTCAATATTTTTAATAACCATACACTTGATTTTATCTAAGAAATGAATTGCTAAATCACTAAGAGCATCTCGAAGAATTGACTTCTGTACGAGAAGAACATTGCAACCTGATTTTTTTATTTGCTTAACAATATTAAGAATATAAGCACGTTCTTCTTTAAGTACACGATCCATTGCTGCATAATCTGAGACAATAACATTGTGATCCATCTTTAAATAGACATCAAACATTATTAAATTAACCCAATTATCTTCTAATTAATTATTACAATACAAAAAATTACTTACATCAGTTTTTGGAGGAGAAATACAAAACTGAATTAAGCCAATTTTTGCTTTTTCAATTCGCTTTGGACCATTGATATTACAAGATTTATGATTAAAAACTAAACCATCAATAAGTTCTGTGTCCTCCACAGTACCACCTAATTTTCTGATAACTTTGATATCCTATATATGATACAATGTTTTTGGAATAATTTATTTAAAATAGAATATATAACAAATATACTTTTAGCTTAAAGTATACAAACCTTTAAATCAACAGCTTGTTCTTTACCAGGTTCTGTCACTTTTAGAACAGCATCAACAGCAATTGGTGCCAAGAGGCTTGAGTGTTGTGAAACAACCTAAGTAATAGAAAAATTAATAAGACGAATATAAAAATGAAAAGTTTATAATATATATTACTTTAGAATTCAAGGACGTAGCTGCTGTCATAATGAGTACATTTTTGTTTGTTATATCAATAGGTCCTGATATAGAATTTAAAATATCAACAGCTTTTAATGATGCAGTTCGAAAAGAATCACTAATTAGACTAGGATGAATATCTTTCTGAAGTAATCTTTCAGCTGCTTCTAAAAGAGCACCAGCTATCACTACAACACTTGTTGTTCCATCTCCAGCTTCAATGTCCTGTGCCCTGGATAATTCAACTAACTAAAAACATTTATAGTTTAGATTAATTTATCATTATAACTTTAATGGTAATTATTAATATATCAAAATTTATAATACCATCTTTGCTGCTGGATGGATAACATTCATTTCTTTCAAAATTGTTGCTCCATCATTTGTAATTATTACTTCACCATTACCTGATTGTATCTAATGTGAAAAGATAATATAAAATATAAAATTATATTTAATCTTATTAGATAAAAAATACTACAATTAATATTTATTGTAAAAATAAGGAGATTTACCATTTTGTCCATTCCTCTGGGTCCCAAACTAGTTCTGATAGCATATGCAACAGCTATTAAATAAAGTTTCAAAATATTAAATAGTGTAAATAATAAAATTAAATTAATAAATATTTTTATCGGTCTTACAGTCTTTATAATAGAATATATTAACTAAAATAATAAGTCAAGTAAATTGGACAACACTTATCATTTCTTATTAATATATAATTTGTATTTTGTATTTAAGTTAAGAAGGTGGAGGTCCTATAAAGGTTACCAAGAAATTTGTGCTGAGGATAGGGTATATAAAGTAGCACACTGGGATTTTCAATTTAGTTTAGTTCCCGAGGATGAACCATAGTGGTCCAAAACGTCGGACACCAAAGGTGAATCTAAAATTAAGGTGGTGGGGGAAGTCAGGTTTTCCTTTATTAGCACAGAATATTGTTTTTATTATTTTTATTTTATTTATTTTATTTTTATGTTTAGTTTATTATTAATTTTTAATTTTTAATATAATTTATTGTAGTAATAAGTTTTATTTCAGATTCTTTAGGGGTGAATATAAACAAGGACAGTTGACTGTTATTCTTTTAGCTAATATATTATATTATAAAGACTAAAAGACCGATAAAAACATTTATTAATTTAATTCAGAACAGTCGACATAAGTACAATTTTTAAATCTAGTGCAAATAATAATATGAAGGAATTATTAATATAATTGAAGTCTATAAAATATTAATGAAATAAACAATATATATATATATATATATATATATATATATATATATATATATATATATATATATATAATAATGAAACTAAACTTAAATGAGATTCAAAATTTTAAGAAGTCTACTTCAATCACTAAAATAAGAATGATAGTTATTAAATAATCATTCTTAATTTATAATATAAATACACTGAAATTTAATTTCAAAACTACTAAAAATTTATTTTACATTATATTATTATATTTCTTAAATTGGCATTTAATAATAACGTTTTAAGAATAATCCCAAAAAACTTTAACTAAATAATAATAATAATAATCTAAAAAAATAAGATTTCTGTAGAAACATTTTTGTACAAACTACATTTATTTTTTCCACGTCAAAACCGGCACCCATTCTATGTCCATAAAAGGTTTGCCATTGATGTTGAATTTTACATGTGAAATCAGATGAAAAACGATAATATTAATGCACGAAAACTAACATCAAATGCAGAAAATAATAAAAAAAAATTGTATGAAATTAATCCATAATAATTAAAAAAACCTTTTGCAGCGTTAATATTGCTGAAACGAATGTCTGACGGTTTTGCTTTATCCTTATAAGCCTGCTGACCAACACGTTTTATTGGATTTCCTGTCATTTTCCTTCTTATTTAAATACTTTTTTAAATAAATACTTTTATAGATCCTCAACAAGTTCAGAAGAAGAAATTTGACTATTTTTAATGAATTTTTAGAGTTACACCTGCATATACATTACAGGCTTACAGCAGTTTATAGCACGAGGTTTAGGCAGAGGTTTAGGAAAATGTTTCTTACAAGCTACAACTCTTTACCATATAATATAAAATGTATATATAGACAAGAAACATGTGCAGCAGAAACGAGACAGATGCAGGGTGGTGATGATACCAGATGATACAATACCTGACAATACCACCAGAGATCTGGTACGGTCATAAACTGACTATATGACCGAACAAATCGATTGATTGACATCAGATCCATATATTTAAATCAGTATATTAGAGATAATTATTATTATTAATTAGTAGTATTATCCCTATTAACTCTGTTTATATAAAAGATATAAAATTAGGGAATATATCGTACTAACGCACCGCGTACGTCCAGACAGAGTCCAAATATGTCAATCGCAGTCATTATATATTGTCCACAACCAGCCATAACTGTCTATAACAACCAGCATAACCAGGCATAATCTAGCATAATCTGCCATAACCAGGACATAATATGATTATATTCTGCTGTTATATCCTGCCTGATCCTGCTATATCCCTGTTATCTATCTCTTCTGCTACAAAATCAGATTCTTGGTATAATTTGTAAATTTTTCAGCAAATAAAATTATTTCATTCAATTAAATTAAAATAAGAGTAATAGTATATATATAATTTGATATTGCGATAAAAAGGAGCAAAATAGCTGTATTTCAGCGTGGGCATGTTGGATGTCTGAACACCAATTGCTAATTTCGAAGTTAATTATTTGCTATACGATTATCTCAACTTCTATGTCAATATCTCAATACCTGTCGATTACAATTTTTAGTAATATTATATTGAATATAATGTAATATTTATTTTTTAAATAAATTCTTAGGTCTTTCATTTTACTCTTCATAATCAATTACTAGAGTGCTATTTTACTCTAGCGAGATAGGCAGAAAAAATTGTATTTTGCACTGAGTATATAAAACATTTATTTAAATGATATTTAAGTATGCTTTTATTAAAAAATTTCATTAACGCTATAATATAAAACTGTAATAAATACAGACAGCTTTAAGAGATACATATGCATTCTTATCCATTTTTACCAATTTAATAATCAGTAATCACTGTTACAATATATTTAATTTAATTAAACGAAGTAATATAAGCAAAACATATTACTAAATTCAGTTGATTCTAAAATTGTTTTATAATTTTAATAAAGTTTTTCAAATTTCTCATCAGTAATCATATATTTTTTAATCAAAATTTTATTATCTTCTTTTATTGTTTTTCTTTGATTACTTTTAGTATTCAAAAAATAAATTTCTATTTTCATATTTATGTTTTTTACAAGGTAAGGACTTAAGGTACAGGTTAGGTATTATCAATAAATAAGTCATTATATAATTTTATAAAAAAATGAACGATTTTATTTGATAACAAGTTTAACAAATGAATCAGTTTTATCCTCTGCCCATAATAAAACCAAAATTTGGATGATTTTATAGAAAGTTGATCAAACTGATTACAGGACTTGTTAATTCAGCCTCAAACAATTTTATTATGCATTTGAAGTAATACAGATTCATTTCTAAATCTGCATTATTTGCAAATACAGAGTAAAATTATTGCAACTGAATCAATAAGCCCCGACATGAAAAATAAATTAAGTATCTTATTTCTATGTTTCTTATCGATGAAACAACTTTGAAAAAATAAATTATCAGTCTTTTGGGAAATCTTGAAATACTGTTGGCTTGAGATTTTTACATAAATTTTCGTCGACAGCTATAAGATGTTAAGCTGGAAAATCGTTTATGTAGACAGCTCTTGGATGTTACTGGCTGTAATATTTGATTCAACAACTCAAGAGTGTTATGGAGCTATTGAATATCATTGCCTATTGCCATAGTTGTTAAATGGCTTAATCCACCTCCTCAACTGTCGGTCCTGAATAATTGCCAGCACCTTTTTGATACTGATTGCCACAGTTCTGTGGTCCTGTCGCACCTCCTGTATGAATTTTCGTCATGATTGGTGCGCACTGCTTTTGGACCTCCTCCAGCTTATGCTTATATTCATCCTTCTCAGCCAGGGTGTTGTTTTCAATCCAGCGGATTGTGTCGTCGCACAGTTTCGTCACACTGTCCTTGTCAGATTGTGTGAGCTTGTCGCCACTGTCCTCGACTGCCTGTTTGACCGAAAATACATAGCTCTCAATTTGATTGCGCACAGAGACTTTTTCTCGCTGATCTTGATCTTGTTCGCGATAGCGCTCGGCATCGGCCAGCATGCGGTCGATCTCCTCACGTGACAGGCGTCCCTTATCGTTCGTGATGCGGATGTTATTGCTGCGACCGCTAGCAGTGTCCTTTGCAGTGACGTGCAATATGCCGTTGGCGTCCATGTCGAAGGTGACATCGATCTTTGGTACGCCACGTGGAGCCGGTGCAATACCGCTGAGCTCAAACCGACCGAGTAAATTGTTGTCCTTAGTCATAGCGCGCTCACCTTCGTAAACCTGGATGGTAACACCGGGTTGATTGTCGGCGTAGGTAGTAAAGGTTTGCGACTGCTTGCAAGGAATGCGGGCGTTGCGCTCGATGATGTTAGTCATGACACCTCCGGCAGTCTCGATGCCCAACGAAAGTGGAGCAACATCGACCAGCAGTACATCTTGCAAGGCGGAGCTCTTATTGCCCTCTCCACTAAGAATGGCTGCTTGAACAGCGGCACCGTAAGCGACAGCCTCGTCAGGATTAATAGATAAATTCAACTGCTTGCCACAGAAGAAGGTCTGTAGCATAGACTGGATCTTTGGAATACGAGTTGAACCACCGACGAGGACTACATCATGGATGGATCGTTTATCCAATTTAGCGTCGGCCAAGGCTTTCTCAACTGGTTCCAGGGTAGATCTAAAAAGATCGGCACAAAGTTCTTCGAAGCGTGCCCTGGAAATTTTGGTGTAAAAGTCAACACCCTCGTAAAGGGCATCAATCTCAATGCTAGCTTCCGTACTAGATGACAATGTACGCTTCGCTCTCTCTGCTGCTGTTCTTAGTCGCCTAAGAGCCCTTGGATTGGATTTGATGTTCTTTCTATACTTCCGCTCAAATTCTTTGCACAAATGGTCAACCAGCCTAGAGTCGAAATCTTCTCCACCAAGGTGAGTATCGCCAGCTGTAGATTTGACCTCGAACAATGAACCCTCATCTATTGTAAGAATGGAGACATCAAAGGTTCCACCACCAAGATCAAAAATGAGGACATTCTTTTCCCCTTTGAGGTTCTTATCGAGACCATAGGCGAGGGCGGCCGCAGTAGGTTCATTAATGATCCTGAGAACATTGAGACCAGCTATAGCTCCAGCATCCTTGGTGGCCTGGCGCTGTGAATCATTGAAGTAAGCAGGCACAGTAATGACTGCATCCTTTACTGGCTGTCCCAAATACGCTTCGGCTGTTTCTTTCATCTTTATTAGGACCATTGAACTGATCTCTTCTGGGTTGAATCTCTTTCTCTCACCACGGAATTCGACCTCAATTTTAGGTTTGCTGTTGTCATTGACGACCTTGAATGACCAGTGTTTCAGATCGTTTTGGATTTTTTGATCGTCATACCTATAAAAATAAAGCAATAAATAATTTAGTTAATATAGAAAAATAAACTAAAGAAATTAATTCTATTGCATACGTAAAAAAATTAATATAACAAATATATATGCCATAGCAAACAGAACTACTATTTATAAAAATAACTTAAAATGTAAAAAATGTAAAAATAATGAAATTCATTGACTAATTCCTTAATATAATTATAAATTGATAAAAAAAAATTAAATTATAATTAGCTTTAGCAAACTATTATCATATCAAATCTAACTATTTAACCTCCAATTTTAAGGTTATGAATAATAGAAAGTAAAGTCCGATAAAATAAAAAGCAATATTGTAAAAAAAAAATAAATAACATACCTTCTGCCTATAAGCCTCTTCGCGTCGAACACTGTGTTGGAGGGGTTCATCGCGACCTGGTTCTTAGCAGCGTCGCCAATGAGACGCTCCGAGTCCGTGAAAGCAACATAGCTGGGTGTTGTTCTGTTGCCCTGGTCGTTGGCGATGATTTCGACCTTACCCTGCTGCCAAACTCCGACACAGGAGTAGGTGGTACCCAAATCAATACCAATTGCAGGCATTGTTGTTGTTTCGTTAGAAGATCGTTCACTAGCTTTGTAACTTGTTTGACTGTTTTTCATGTACTGAAGCTACAGACGGAGCGCGCTCCCTTATATAGCGGCTCAGCCAGTCTCGTAGTTACTCGAATTTTCTCGAACTCGAACATACTCGAATCAACTTCAACTTTAGTATAATCAATACAGGTACCGCTTTTCGCTCAATTTCGATGAAATTCCATCTGATTCCATGATCGGTTTAAAACCCTGTAATCCTTTTAGTTTGTATTTTTTAATTACATTATAATATAAATCAATTTATTTATTTTTTGACATGGACTGATAGAGTTAACTCTGAAAGAAAAGATAGTTAAAAATATCACAGTTTCGAACTTTCGAGAGAGTTCTATTTTTTCCTGTTTCTTCTATGTAGAACCAAATGAACATTCCATGTGTGCATGTGTGTGTATATATATATATATATATATATATATATATATATATGTGTGTGTGTGTGTGTGTGTGTGTGTACAGTTACATACACAACAAAGACCGTATTAGAAACAATTAAAATTTTTATAAATTAAAATGAACTGTCAATGTTACAAGCCAATCATTTTTATGTTATGCGTTTCGTTTTAAACATTGATTAAATTATTATGGTTCATTGAAAAACCTAACGTGAGCGATAAATTAAATTATTAATACAATTTTTAAAATTATTATATGTGCTTAAGAAGAAAGGTCATATTTTACAATCAAAGAATGTATTTTCATATGCAAAATCATGCAGTGCATCATATATAATAATTCCAAAAATACATTTGAAATTTCTGGATTTTTCCAAACTTTCCGTCGACTTTTCCAGACCAAGCGAGAACAGTAGAACACCAGGTAGATAAGTTCTCGGACGGCAATCGTCAGCAAGAAATTGAATTTATTATTAAAATTTTTCTAATTGTTATATGTATTTAAAAATAAAGGTCGATTTATGATAAAAGAATACATTTTCAGATGCAGAATCATACAGTGCAGCATATATAATAATTCCAAAAATACATTTGAAATTTCTGGATTTTTCCAAACTTTCCGTCGACTTTTCCAGACTAAGCGAGAACAGTAGAACACCAGGTAGATAAGTTCCCGGACGGCAATCGTCAGCAAGAAATTGAATTTTTGAATAAAATTTTTATAATTGTTATATGTATTTAAAAATAGAGGTCGTATTGTCAATGTCAAAGTTGTCAATAATCAATGAATGCATTTTCAGATGCAGAATCATACAGTGCAGCATAAAATAATTTCAAACATACAGCTGAAATTTCTGGATTTTTCCAAACTTTCCGTCGACTTTTCCAGACCAAGCGAGAACAGTAGAACACCAAAAGTTCTCGGACGGTAATCGTCAGCAAGAAATGGAATTTTTTAATAAAATTTTTATAATTGTTATATGTATTTAAAAATAGAGGTCGTATTGTCAATGACAAAGTTGTCAATGATCAAAGAATGCATTTTCAGATGCAGAATCATACAATGCAGCATATAATAATTTCAACTATACATTTGAAATTTCTGGATTTTTCCAAACATTCCGTCGATTTTTCCAGACCGAACGAGAAAAGTAGAACAAGTTTTCGACTCAATCGGATAGGCGGCACCACGCATTATGCTCTAGGATCGCGGGAAATTCAAAACTTATGAATCTTGAAATATTATGGAATCTTATGGAGTCATGCGCCAGATAAAAACCAACTGAAACATATGAATTTTATGAATAATTTATAATGGTATCTGAATTCTGAACCTTAATTTTGTCAGTGACTCTATTCCATTATGTATATTCTTACATTTTTTATACCTATGTGTGTGTATGTGATTATTTATTTAAAAACTTATTATTTATAACAAATAGCATTCAAATATGTTAAATATTAATCACATATTTTTAATAAGATGAATTACAAAACAAGACCCACCCTCATACAGACAAATTCATTATTTAATTTGTGTATATAATTACAATAAGAGCTTAAATCGGTTTTAATACTTCTCTTTTAGATATATATTGCTAATATAATTTTTAGTTTAATTATACTTTCCTGAATTGTTAACACAAAACGGTATTTTTTATAATTATATGTTGAAAAATTTTATTATTATATAATACGTCTATAAATTTCAATTTCCCTGGGAGCAGCGGCTGCTGAAAATTATTTTATTATTTTGTATACAATGTTATAGGAGCATAAAGATAATACGACGAGAGCGATTAGTGAGCTACTCTATCCATATAATATTCTTAGAGCAAATATATGACCGTGGAGCAGATAGACCTGTAGGCTTGAAGCACAATTTTCTTACGATGCAAGAGTTAAAAATATTACATAGATTATTTTCTGTCTCTCTTTTACATTGGTTGTGTATTTTTACGTGAAATAATCAATCAATCACTGCTTTTGTGCTAAAGAGATTATTTTTTATCTTTCGACACTCTCGACAGTCCGAAAGTTGCCAAAACTGTCTTCCGTTTTTCTATTTAATCAGATTTAACAGGTCTATATTCTATTTAGATAATATTGGTAATATCAGGTAGTATCTCTATATATGGTATCGTATCAGCACTTTGCAGGTACCAAATCAACTTATCACGAAATAAATAACAAAATGCCCTGCTTGAATTTGACTTAACCCTTGATCTTTTAGGTGTAATTAGTGCACTGCATACAAAGCACAAATACACATTTCAGATCTTCCAATACTACTTATAGAATAGTAACAAGTAGCTGCTGCTGAATGCATCTTTTTTAGGTTTTATTTCAGTTCAATTTGAGTATATTCAGTTTAGTAAAGAGTTCAGACAGAGGTTCATGCAGGTTCATACTGGTTCATATTCAGAACCCAGAAGCAGGCCCATTGCAAATTTCCCATACTTGCATAGTATGTACTAGTATGTATATATACCAACTGATACCAGCCACCAGCTATCTGGCTATACCAATATGGCTATACCAATACCACTGGTCATGCGCGATCAACGTCTATTCTGTTACCTGCTCTTATTATTACTATATCTGTCATTTCAGCATATTCTATATATAGCATTACTGGTACAACTGGTGCCAGGTTAAGTAGAAAAGAATCAGGTAGAATATATTTCGCCGATAGCCTACCTATATAGTAAAAGCTGGTAAAAGCAGGTAAAAGCAGGTAAAAACTGGTAAAAGTCTGAATCTGTTACCTATAGATAGAAGCAGAATAGAAGTAAAGTTCAGTAAATCTAAAGTTCCTATTCTATCAGGTTCTAAGTTCCTATATAAATTGCGCATTCAATCTCGTTCAGTCTAGGTTGAATTTATTAACTGTTGTGATATAAACAGATATAAGTAACTTAAGAAGTTTCAAGTTAAGTAACGTCCATCAACCACGTTATTGACATTCAACAATACCAAAACCAATAAAGTTCCTCTGCAAATTTTGCATATTTATTTGTTCAACATGTCTACTTTAAGACTATTTACCTGTGATGACTTATTTAAATTTAATAATGTGTAAGTAAAATATTAATGCATCCTTAAAAAAAATTATACTATGTTAATTTTATTGTAATATCATTAACCTTATAATGTTTGAAATTTTTGCTAAAAATTAAAACTTTATTTCTTTTTTATAGAAATTTAGACCCTCTTACTGAAACTGTATCCTTTGATAATAAAAATGATGAAAATTTCTTTAAAATATGTTACCAGTTCTTAAAATGTTCTTTAAAATATGTTAACAGTCCAGTTTTTATGTTTTCTTTACATATATGCTAAAAGTATGGAGTATCTTTTTATATGCAATATTTGGCTCATTGGCCTGAATATTTTCAATTAGCAGAATCACCAAGTGGTGAAATTATGGGATATAGTATGTTTTCAAATATTTTATCATTTGACAATGCAATGTTATTAATCTTCATTTTATTTTTTAGTAATGGGAAAGGCTGAAGGTGTTGGTGATAATTGGCATGGACATGTCACAGCTTTAACTGTTTCTCCCGAATTTAGGAGACTTGGTCTAGCAGCAACACTTATGAACTTTTTGGAAGAAGTTTCAGAAAAGTAAATATATAGATTTATTCAATAAACTAATTTCATCATCCAATAGCTATATATATATATTTTTATCTTATTTTAGGAAACAAGCATATTTTGTAGATCTTTTTGTTAGAGTTAGTAACAAAGTGGCAATAAAAATGTATCAACAATTAGGATATATAGTTTATCGAACTGTATTGGATTATTATAGTGGTGATCCTGATGAAGATGCTTATGGTAATTTTAAATTTATATTCTTCTAATTTTGATTAGCCTAGTAAAATTTTTTGTAACATTATTTTTTTACAGATATGAGAAAAGCTTTATCAAAAGATATTAAAAAGAAATCTGTAGTTCCTTTAGCACATCCTGTGAGACCTGAAGAAGTAGATTAATTTTTTACCAGTTATATTAATATGACACAAAAATGAAGTGATAAACTTAATTTTTTAAATTTTTATATTATACATGACTAAATCAAATGATACTTATTTTTGCATTTTATTTATTAAATTTTTTATTAATAAAAGTAAAATTATACAAATAATTGTATTTTTTAGTTATTTATTCTTAATAATTTAATAATATTTTCATTAATGAACTAGATTGGTTAATGCTGATACATTTCTTAATACACTATATAAAATATGTAATTTAAATTATAATGATCCAATAATTAAACTAGTTTGCTAAAAAAGTTGAATATTATTAAAAAGTATAAATTAATTTTGCGAGTTTTTCTTTTTTAATATTCTCATCGTGTTTTCTTTTGACATAATACAGATATTCATGAGACTTTAGTTTACGGAGACATTTTTATTCCTTCGATTAAAAAACGTACAAGTTTTGTACTAAAATTATTTAAACAAGCCTTGAATTAGGTATTAATTCTTTTTAGTAAATAAGTTTGATATGCTTGATTGAATTGTTTATTCTGTATATTGGTTATCTAAAGATAAAGAAAAAATTTCTATTATAGTTGTTTTGTAAATACAGTATATTTTTTTGCATTTGTATATTTATATTTGTATATTTATCTTGAAACATAAAGGATAATAACTTTGATCTTATTTTTTATTCAATTGAGAAAACATTTACAAAGCTGACATATAGTAAACAATTACGTTTTTTTAATAATTATATTATTAGATCATTAGATTAGACTATGGTATTATATTTCCACTTTCAAAAAATCCTTTAATAAACTTATACCAGAAGAAGTTTAAGTTTAAAAAAATTGTAGTACAAAAAATTATTATTTCTCAAAAGAAAGTAACATATAAATTATTATTCTCAATGTTATTGATTTTTATGTGTTCTTGTTACTAAAATTTAATAAAATGGGTTTATTATCTATAAAATGACCAATACTAGCGAGGATATATAAGAGATATAAAAATAAGATTTTAATGTTTCAATAATTTTTATCAGAATGCACGCTATAAAATCAATATAAAAAAACAATAATACGTTATAATCATACAGTAAACTATTATATATAGTGTAAAAGCAGATACTTTATGATTATTTACAAATCTATCATTTAATATACCATCAGATAATTATTCACATTATGATGAGTGTATTTATTGTGGAAAAAATCTATATGCTACTGTGATATTCTTATTTGTATATAACTTTTGTAACATGTAATAAAGAAAGGCCGATAGTTTTATTTGTTTACAGATTCAATGAGGACACAGTTAAAGATATATTTTCAATCTCTCACATATTTAAAAGTTCTATAGAGATATATTTTTTAAACATAAATTTAAGTAAAGCAAGAAAATGTAACTAACTTATAAATGCAATTTGATAAACAATTTTTTTTATTTCTTATAAAATTTTAATTAATCGGTAACATTAGAGTACCTGTCAGCAGCTATCAACTGCTTTTAGTAGGTCAGTATCAGGGTATACTACCTAGGTACTACCTGGTACTACCGGGTACTACCTGGTACTACCATACTACCAGATACCGGCAGTATAAATACCCAATTTTGATACTTCTTTAGCTCGACAGTTTTATTCCTATTATGCACAAGCACAATGCAATTATGCACTATGCACTTGCTTTATTATATCATTAGATCCATAGAACATACGTGCAGATACGCGGTGCGGCGGTGCTATCATATCTATCTATATATATAATTGTTATATTTACTGCTTTGTGGGTTATGTTATATTCGCGTCATATTGCAGATGCAGACGAATCATTCTATCGCATAATACCTGTAGTCTGTAGTAATATACAGACGGCAAGATGGCACGTCAGCAGAACGACGTTGATGAGCTTTTTGACGTGAAAAATAACTTTTATATCGGAAATTATCAACAATGTATCAATGAAGCACAGAAAGTTAAGGTACACAATACATTTTTCATACTTGAAAGTAGAAAATTTTTATATTTTTAAAGCTGTGTATAAATTTTAAAACGTGCATATTTGCGGCTTTGACACATGTCGAACACATTATTGTGAATACTTGTTTAATTTTTATATTTTATTTATATTTTATATGTATAGAGTAAATAAAATTTTCATATTTGAGTTGTTAAATCAAATATTAAAATTTTAATATAAGACAAATTTTAAAGAGGTTAGTAAAATATTTGTGTTAATATCTAATATAAGACATCAGTAATAGATATTCTTTGTAATTGAACAAAGTATATTGCAACTTTAAATCATTATCTTGAAATTATATTTATAGCAATCTAAAGAACATCTATCATTTTTATAATGTTGTGAATAAAATTATTTCATATTAATAATTACAATATTGTTTACAAGGACTAATTTTTATTTTTACTGAACGCTATAACAAAAAACCATGAGAATATTATTTATATGCATTTAAAAATGATTCTGTTGTATTATATCATATATTGTATTAGTCATATTCTAAAATAATTTACTTAACTTATAATTCCTAATCTATATAAATAAACTGTTTAATATACTTTTAAAGAGTTTCTAATAAGTTGAGAGGACAATATTGTGTAATTAGTTTTTATACTTTAATTAATCTTTTGATAAATTTATTATTTTTTCAGCCATCTTCACCAGAACAAGAGATGGATCTAAATGTATTTTTATATCGAGCTTATATTGCTCAACGAAAATTCAGAATAGTTCTTGATGAAATCAAGGATTCTTCTCCTTCAGAACTATTACCTTTAAAATTATTAGCTGAGTACTTTGCGTATCCAAAGTCCAGAGATAAAATATTATCAGAAATTGACAAAACAACATTAGAATTAGAACACAAAACTCACAATTTAATGATAGTTGCTGCTACAATATATTATCATGAAAATAATTTAGAATCAGCTCTTAGAGTTTTATATAAAGCAGAAAATTTGGAATGTTCCGCTCTTAGTGTGCAAATATATTTAAAAATGGATCGCCTTGATTTAGCTGCTAAGGAAGTTAAAGCAATGCAAGAAACTGACGATGATGCCACTTTGACACAGCTTGCTTTAGCATGGGTAAATTTAGCAACAGGTCGTGAAAAGTATCAGGAAGCATACTATATTTTTCAGGTAAAAATGCTTATATTTTTAAAAAATATTGTAATAACAAAGCCAAGTAACTTATTAAATTTCTTTTTAAAACATTTTGTTCAGGAAATGATTGACAAGTATTCAAGTACAACGATGTTGTTGAATGGAAAAGCAACTAGTTTAATTCTTCAACAGAAATATGATGATGCTGAAAGTGTACTTCAAGATTCTTTAGAAAAAGATAGTAATAATCCAGATACACTGATTAATATGATTGTTCTTTCTCAACACATGGGAAAACCACAAGAAGTTGCCAACAGATACCTAACTCAGTTAAAGGATTCTCACATGGAACACCCATTCGTAAAAGATTACCTACAAAAAGAACTTGAATTTGATAGGTTAGCAGCTGAATATGCAGCTAAATTTCCAGCTGAATATCCAGCTTTAGCCTAATGGATTTGAAATTGCTATATGAAAAGTAACGAGTTTTAACGGAGGGGGAACATAGTCAAAATTACATTAATTACATAACATATGAACATTTATTAACATATTTTCATATATTTTATAGGGTTTTAATATATGTAAAATATGCTAATTTTATTTAAACTATTTTAGTTATGTATCTTCTATTAAAAATAATTTTAATAACTTAAATAATTATATTTTTATCTTGTAAAGGCACTGCAAGTTTAACATTCTTGATTACATTATGTATGAAGACTATAACTGATATTTTATCAAGGTAATTAATTTTGTAGAGTATTTTTACGACAATGTTAAAAATATATAAATTTCACTTTACATACAAACACAGATACGCGCGCGCGCGCGCATCAACAATAAATATATTTATATCTTCTAAGATTCAAAACTCTGTTGAAAATAAAAAATTATTACATTTATTTATTATTAACAAGGTATAAAATTATAACAAATGACTAAAGCCCTCTTAAAGTACGATTAAGTCTAACTTGCTATTATAAAAGGAGCAGTATGTAAAAGAATTTATAAACAATACTAAAATTGTATTTGAAGCAAATGAACTATTATAAGAATGAAAAAAATTGACTGATAATAGTAATTTATTTTCAATGCAGTTTCAGGATAAAAGTAAAATAAAATAGAATTCTAAATAGACTTGAGGATTTTTGTTAACTTAGAGAATATGATATTTTGCTAGAATTTTTTCTATTTTATTATTTTTATAGAAACTGTATTGCAAAAAAATTGCTATATTAAATCGTCCACTACATTAAAATTAATATAACGCTGCCATTTTGTAATCTTTAGTAAAAGTGTAAGATGATTACTGTAGAAAATATATTATATAAATATGAATCAGTTTGACGTAAAATTTTTATATTTCCATTGTATTTATGCCTACTTCTTTTATAAAAAGTATAAAAAATTGTGTTTATATTTCAACAACTCTGTTTATTAAAAAATAAAATAATATGTAAATTCCTATAATTTATCGATAAAGTTTATTACTCAAATAGAATTTTTGTTGTAATTTAATTGTATGTATTTTAAAGTTTTTTACTTTATAGTTTTGTTGGATAAAATATGTGTTTATTGCACTGAGTAAAAAATATTTATATGTATTAAGTAATGTACCTTTATGGTTTTTTATATAAAATTTAATATAAAAATTTAAATCGATCTTTTAACATTTTATTACAGACATTGGTCGATCATGGCAGGGGCGGATTTCGCGGGTTTGATTTGACATAAGAATGCTGACCTGCTGGGGATTGATAATTATTATCTTCTGCATGAAAACGTTTAAGATTTAATATTTAATTAAAAAAATTTTGTTACGTTGTTTACATTATCAGGTGTTATTTTCTTGTCTAAAATAAAAGAAACTATGACAAATTATGAGTTTAGGATTCGACTATCGACTTTTGTTGCTAACTTCACGCATACGTTGGAGTATAAGCAGGTAAAAGTCAATCTCATCAGAAATTAAAGGATTAGGGAATATTAACGTAATATATGGAGTCCAGTATCCCTCTGAGATTGTCACATTTTCAGCCACAGTTGAGCCAATGAGAAGCTATCATCTCAGCATTTGAAAAAGCCCTTAATGTTTTGGATTTTTGAATTAATTAATTTTAGAAAATATATTGCAGAAATAATTTAGTGTAAGCTACTATAATAATAGCTATAATATTAATTTAAGCTTGCATTAGAAAGAGTTTCAAAATTTCTTTTTACAAAAAGTAAATAACTATATTACTATTATAATATTTTTCTATGGTTGCATTATAAGATTGATAGATTTTTATAGTTTAATAGTTATTGTATAATTTTGTAGTTATTTATTTAAAAATGTAAGCAATTTTTTAAGAAAAAAATACGACATATATGGTAAAAATTTATTTGTACGTTGCTGTTAAAATTATTCTTTCAAATTGTAACAAAATTTGTCTGATTCATTTATGTTTAAATATAAAGATTTTTTAAAATTAATAATATTTAAAGAAATAATGTTTTTTTATTACAAATTTATTTGAAAATAAATATTTTTATTAATAATTGTTATTTATGCACTATGAATTTGAAATTAATGAAAAATAGAATACATTTTAGTGCTAGATCTATAAATCATCGATATAAAATTAAAACAGAATGGTATATAGCAGTTAAATTTTCTAATTAAGTAAAAAAAGTCAGTATTATCCGAGAAAACGACAAAATATATTGAGAAAATAATTGTCTATTATTGTCGTAAGATTTAAATAATAAAATAATCAAACTAATACTATTTTGCTCCTTCGGGTACATAAGTTTTGTTTTTTTTATTATTATGAATAATGTACTTTAAATAGATACCTTACTTGGAAAGAATATTTTTAACAAATTTCAATTTTATCCAAAGTGGTAAAATTTTAATAAATTGATGTTACAATTTCCTTATAATTTGTTTTATATTTATATTAAATAATATAAGTACAAATGCTAGGATTTTTAAAGGAATACATAATATACATTTAATACTCCTTTCAATCATTCTTAATATCTCACCTCTCATGTCTTTTATTATTATGAATATAATTTATATAAGTATATAGAACTGTAGACAAAAACAGAGAACATAGGGTCGAAATAAAAATAAGCATTTTTGGTAAGCAAAAAAATCTAGTTAAAGAAAGTATCAATGTAATAATTGAATATAATCCTATATTAATTTTGCGCATGCCTGACGTGCGAAAGCGGTTTTCTTCTACTCATCAGTATATATTAGAAATGAAATATTTATAAAATACCTACGCAACACTTAAAAGTAACATCATAATCTTATTACAAACTATACATAATTATTGCTTGTTAGATAAGTCATTATATTATAAAATTTTTAAGCGAGATTAGATATATAATCTATTCGCTTGATCGTTACATTTGACAGACAAACTTTTCAGAGATAAATATGCTTAGAATTTAAGATACAATTTTATAAATCGAAGTAATGTGTATACGCGTCCGCATGCGTTGTCAGTTAATTACACAACGAACATCTTGTTATACTTGCCGAGACGCAACGAATCGATTGGTAAAATCCACTATGATTTGCAAATTTCTTAGAGGCGCAAATTACAAAATATATTCAAGAAATATGGTAACTTTAAATAAATAAATGAAAAAATATAATCGTGGTTACGGTCCACCGCGTCAATATTTACATTACATTAATTCAAGTTATTAATTCAAATTATTCAAAACTAAGCAAAATAACAATTTTTAGCAATCTTGGATTTTATAAAAGTTACCTATAAATTAATAAATATTTTTTCATTGGTCTTACAGTCCAATCAAATCAATCGAAAACAATACGTAACAATATCAATGCATATCTACATTAACATTAATACATCAATACACAAAAATAATAAAAATTAAAATTAAAATTAAAAATTATAATGACAGTCAAGACTGTCCTTGTATACAGTTACCCCCGTAGACTAATCTGAAAATAAAACATTAGCTGAAAAAATTTTGTTAGTAAAGTGCATCTAACTGTCCCCAACATCCTTATCTAATTCAAGATCCAGTCCAACGTTTCGAGCTCGCGACGGCTCCTCATCAAGGACTAAACTAAACCTTATATTCTAATCTTTATATACCTTATCCCCACTACCAAATTTAGTAAATTAAATCTAAATTCCCCTTCTACACAAATTGTTCAAAACTAATCAATTTCATAAGGAATGATAAACACTGCCCAATTTACTAGACTCTAACATTAAATTCACATTATTTTGATTCTTAAAAATGTAAATACTTTCAAGACTCTCCCTTTTATACTTATTATTAATACCATGTTCCAAAATATCCACATTCACAAAATCAAAAGAATGTAAAAACTTTAAACAATGCTCCTTTAAACCGGAAGTAATATGTGAGCTACGTAAACTATATTTATGTTCATCAATTATCTTTTTTAAATATCTACCTGTTTGTCCAATATAGTATTTATTACAATCCATACAATTAATTTTGTAAACAACTCCTGATTTTAAACATAAATCATCCTTATTTTTGCAATTATTAAACAACTTACTTAAATTATTGCTATTTTTAAAGAAAATTTGAATGTTATATTTTCGAAAATTTCTTTAAATTCTTTCAGATAATCCTCTAACATATGGTAAGACAATAATTTTGCCTCTGTTAACATCAACTCGTGCATTATGTCTATTTTTGGTATTATAAATGTCAAACAATCTCTCAGGAATTAATCTATTAATAAATTCAATTGGATAACCATTATTAATGAAAGTTTCTCTTACTATCTGTAAATTATTTTGTCTAAAATCTTTATGTGATAATTTTATTGCTCTGTCAATGACACCTTTCAATGTTCCAATTTTGTTTCCGAATTGGTGGTGTGAATTAAAATCTAAAAACCTACCTGACCAAGTAGGATTTCTGTACCAATTAAGTTTCACTTTATTATTACTACATTTAATGACATTAATGTCGAGAAAACTCCGGTAGGTTTTCGGGACTTTAATCTATATGGTGGTTTAATTTATAAAAAACTAAAGTACGAGGGCCCTAGTGTAAAAATTTTATAAAACGTTTTTCTTGCTTTTTATTGTATTTTCATGGAAATTTAGTTAATGAAAACTACTAGTGAAGAAATTAAAAAACTAGAAACTACATTTCAATCAAATTTCCCAAAATTCCGAATCGATTATTTTCAAAATAAGTTACAATCTTAGAAAAATCAAAAACCTTAATCTTTTTTAATTTTTGTTACTGAATAAATTATGCATTCATGAATTTTGCAAGACATTTGCTACATATTACTGCAATCTTTTTAAATCATGTGTTTAAATTTTTTGTTTTTTTTATATATTATAAAATATTATATATATATATATATATATATATATATATATATATATATATATATATGTATATAAAACTAAAATAAATCTTATAATACCATATATAGAAAGATATCTATAGAATATATATATATATATATATATATATATATATATATTATTTATATTGTACATAAAAGATTAATTTAGATCAATAATTTCAAGCTAAAATTATCTCTGTAATATCTTATTCTAAAATATGATAGTTTGCGAAAGAAAATATTAAGGACGGTTAAAATATTTAAGCAATTTTAAGCTGGCAGATCAGATGTTCTACAGAACAATATAATCTAAAATCTAATTGCACTATTTATGTATTGGCTTCTATGTATACATCGTACCGGATATACTAAATTGCATCTTATTAAATATATATATATATATATATATATATATATATATATATATATATATATCGTATGTATTGAAGAAAATATTCCGATTATGCTATCCTTACTAATTGCTCGATTAACCGATCATTTTATTTCAGCATTTGTTGTTTAGTGAACGGCACCAGTTTATTTCATTCAAGGCGTTCATTCTATTATTAAATTTATTATGCGACATTTTTAATAATAATAAAAAATATGGAATTTTGCAGGATTTAATATAAGAATGCAAGAAAAGCATCTTGACTTAATTTAAAATTAGAATATAGTTATTTAGAAAAATTCGATACTCCATGAAATTTTAGCCTAAATTCGATGTCTATATTGACTTTTGAATAAAACATTTCTTAATCCAAAATATAAAGTATTCGAAATCATGTGCATGCTGATTGACTTTATCTCTTGGTAAACGTACTTAACAAAGCAATATCTTTCTATTACAGATTTTTGTTAATTTAATTCATTATTTTTTGATATATCTTCAATAGCCCAAATAACTTGTTCACCACTTAGTATTATCCTTATTTATGTATTTTTGAATAATCGAATAAGAGTGTGATTTTCGTTCTTTAGAAATTTCCATACAAAATTTTAGAGAAATATACTATCGATTTTATTATTTTCACTTATTAAATATTTGCATTAGTTAATATACTGAGATTTGACCTAAATTCAATACATGGCACATGCATGAATTAACCTCAGTAATTAACATTTTTTTTATTCCAAACTATGGAAAGTAAGAGTAAGATTACTAATTTTCTGCGAGCGCACGTTTATATCTGTAATGGACTAGTCAAATATAAATGTATATAAACTATAATTGCTTGATTTATTGATTATTAACTGATAAATCGAAACAGAGCTCTTCAATTTCGAATAGCTTTTTTCACGCTTCGATCGTGAACGGTTAAAAAGTTTTGTTGGCCCATTCTTCAAATCAGACAGAATATCTTACTTACGAGTGATTAAACTATATTTAATATATAGCTCATATTATATTTAAATCTATTTCACTGGATCATAGAGCGATAAATATTAAAGTATTAAACTGGTATCGTCCAATGTCTTTTGCATTCGTACCATGAATCGCATGTATCGTTTTAATGCGTTACAATGCGATGATAGACAGAGAGAAAAAAAGCGCTCGTGTCATGTTCACAAAGTTTGAATCAGTGCATGTTTTATAATTGCACAAATAACCTGATTTCCTACCGTGCGGCGCGTGCAGAGGCGCGCAATTTCGCGACTTCTTCAATTTTATTACAGTCTGACACTCTCAAAAACTACATTATAACACTCAATAGCTAACGTTTTATTTGTTTACACACACACACACAAATTTATATGTTGTTGTATCTGACAAAAAACTAATGAAGCATAAAAAAATTGGCTTGATCAATTAAAAAAAACTTTTATTTGTTCATACAAGGTGATGAAATAAAATACACACTCACGCACACATCTCTCTCTCTCTCTCTCTCTCTCTCTCTCTCTCTCTCTCTCTCTCTCTCTATATATATATATATATATATATATATATATATATATACATATATATATGTATATTTCATTATATATATATGTATATTTCATTATATATATATAATCTCTATAATATAAAAGCAACTCCTATGACAAACCGATTTCTTAATTTTGGAATAAATCTAATTTATTAACGAATATTTTATTTTATTTTTCTACACGTTTCTGAACTACACATTTATTCGACATGAAACGTTTTGTTGTTTCCCGCTGCGCTCTGACGAATGACATCAGCTGGCTGCGCATCAGATATTATCTGTTCTTGATATTCTGCATAGGCTTTGCAATATAAGATAATTCAGATACCAATGAAACTATTCATAGTAATGAATTGAAGCAATTTGAATTCAAAGAATAATAAAGCTGTAGAAGTAGTTTGATGCGGGAATAAAAAAAATTTGCTCTTTTAATCTGCGTTGTGGCTAGGTGGGTCAGTGACCGAGGCGCGCGGTATGTTCCTTTTCAAACTTGGAAAATTTATCCTGTATAAAAAAGAATTTGTAAAATGGTAAGCAAATTCTTCGAACAAACATTATTACCTGAGTAACAATATTGTGCGCACATGTCAATGAGCCTTTAACGTCAGCATTATTTGTAATTCTAAGGATTTGCAAAATTTTACAATGAATTCAGCTGATCGAAGCAAGGCTTATGCAGTTTTCATATAATACTTATAAGCTAAGTGTATCCTATGCGCGCTTGGAACACACGGAACAAATGCATTTGAATCGGAGCATAATACGCTTGAAACACTATATTACAGCCATGTGTTTCTGTTTCGTTAGAAGATACGCGCTCGTGATAGCGTTACCGAAAAACAAAGCGAGAAATAACAATTTAAAGCGGAAAAGATAATTGTAAAAGCAGATACGAGATAGAACTTATATTGTTGTCCTTACGCGCTCGTATTCGACATTAGCCGGTCGGAATAGGCTGAGGCTCCAAGTAGATTTATTTATATACGCATATAAGTAAAATTCGAGATAACAATTCCTCCGGTTTCTTCTCGACGGCTTGGAGCCAAATGAGCATCTATCGTAATACGCGTTTATATATATATATATATATATATATATATATATATATATATATATATATATATTGCAACACACTAATTTATTTCATTCATAAAGATAATGGGTATGAGTATTTAAAGGCGTGTACTCTTAATAGTGATCTGCTGATATACGCAATAATTATTTTTCAGAAGAATCGCCAGTCTGAATAATAAAAAAAAAAAAGCCGTAACGTAAATTTTAGTCGCAGATTAGCGCTGCCAAGATCGGATAAATCGAGTATGTCCGCGTATTGCTGGGATCAATCGGTTATCGATGCCCGTGCGTGGATTGCGTTAATATTTTAATTCGATCGTCTTTTCAGCGCATACAGTCATTGGCTTGAATACTGTGGAGCACAGAAAATTTCTTGAATATTAATCATCGTCCGGATTAACGCGTGTTTTCAATCGCGCATGCGTACTATCCACTGCGGTCAGAGCATGTAGCAATAAAGTAGATTAAATATAATATTTTAAACAAATGAACATAATGGGATAGGGGGGAGGGGTCAGTTAACCGAGGTAATTACAGTATCCCTAAACTATACCTGGCATCCTGAACGGTAGGCGATCGATCGCCCATCTCAGAAAATCGTTATAAACCGGCGATTCGCAGATAGACGGCGCGGCAGAGGATCTATGGATTGTACAATAAACTTATTAAAATATTTTGTTTTATACTATCTATATTTATTTAATGGCATCTCTTTAATTAAAACTTAGACAGTGCAGAAAAACTCTGATTGCATTTGAAAATTAAATCAAAACACTCGATTTTAAGTATTATTCGACGTAAATATAGAAAACTGTAATTAATCTTATAGATAATCTTCCTATCGTTTTTTCGATTATCATAATAAATATATGTAGTAGCCAAACTTGATTTTATTGCAAAGAAATAAAACAAAGAAGATTATACAGTATCAGCGTATCTTTCGATATCTTACGAACGCCATATATGTGTAATTAGCAACCCTTTCTCTCTCGGACATAAATATATGAAATTAACAACGAGGCAGCGGCACTAAGTCGCCGAAAATTACCGCGGACATATATATAATACGCGTGGCACTCGCCTCAGCAATGGGGCAGCGCTCACTCTCACTTTTCCCTCTCTCCCCCTCGCCCCCCCCCGGCCGACTCGTGCGAGCATCTCGCGGTCAGCCGCGCGCGCGATGCAAACTGCCGCGATTAGAAAGTACATACTTATACGCGGACTCGGGGGGAGGGAAAGAGAGAGACAGACAGATAGACAGAGATCGAGTCAGATGCATAGATAGATACATAGATAGATAGATAGAGAGAGAGAGAGAGAGAGAGAGAGAGAGAGAGAGAGAGAGAGAGAGAGAGAGAGAGAGACAAAGAGCGAGACTCGCGTCGTCGGCCGAATATGCGTCGTATTACGCGCCTGCAACGCAGTCGCTCGTGGGACTTGAGCCTTATTAGGCCCAGCGCGATACCGTGTGTGCACATTCGCCTACCTACCTACCCACCTAACCCCCACCCCCCCCCCTCGCCCCACCCGCGGCGAAAGTGCATCGCGCGTCGCCGGCGAGGCCGCGGCCGCGCGCGGGTGCATCGCCCCGCGTATATACGCAGCGCGCCGCAGGATTCTCGTCGTCCTTCCGATGCGCCGCGCCGTCGTAGTCCGATCGGGGGGCGGAGAGGAGGATCGACGCTCGCCGCTCCGTGGCCGCCGCCGCCGCCGCCGCCGCCGTCGCGGGCAATCGCATGCTGCTGCGAATAAGAGAGAGAGAGAGAGAGAGAGAGAGAGAGAGAGAGGGCCGGATAAATAAGATACGAGATTGTCTGTGGGAGCGCGCGCGCCGATAGCGCTTCGCGACGCACAGCTGCTCGGCGCGGCCCGTATTATCCCGCGCGTCGGTGAGTGCGCTATTTTTGCCTTTGGCTTTGTGCTCTTTGGTTTTCTTTTTTTGTTTCTTTTTTTTTTCTCTTGTTCGGTGCACGGTATAATTGGTTCACTGCTGGAATTTCAGAGATCGGTAGATATTGGGCCGGCTTTTCGAAATTCATGGTTAAATTTATATATATATATATATATATATATATATATATATATATATATATATATATATAGTTAATGTATATTATAAGATACATATTTATACTGTGTGTGCTTACTATGTTGTCTTGAAACTTAAAGAATATATAGTGTATTCTTACAATCGTTTCGGCTGTTCGATCGGGTCGAGCGAATAACGCTGGCAGTGCGGTGAAAAAAAAATATATATGTATATATATTAAAGATAGAAAAATACGTCTACTATATTATATATAGTGCAGATAACGATGATGTTTGTGACAGTGTATTTATACGTGTGTGTTTAATAACTGCATCGATCATCATCAGACACGTGGGGATAGATTAAAAGCTACAAAGTTGTATATCAATAAAGTTGTGACTGTTTTCATATATATATATATATATATATATATATATATATATATATATATATATATATATATATATATTGAGATATTTCCATAGAAGACCGTATGTAATTATATAATTTAAAAATATTCAATTTATTTATCGAGTTTAATTAAGGTATAATAAATACACTTCTAAATTATAAATATGTTTGAATCAGAATTCGCGTAATTGTTCTATATTTTTTAATAATCTTTTGCTGTATTTCCACTCTCGTACGTAAATAATTATTCTATAAATAATTATTATGTCTGAACAAAAAATTTATGAAACTCACACACATACACATAATGTGAGGACTTTATTATTTTTCTATTATCTTTATGCGAGCTTAGGAAATACGCGAAGAATTTTGAAATTAATAATAGTTGATTTTTCGAATACTCTTTATTCAGACATAATAATTATTTATAGAATAATTAGTTACTTGCGAGAGTAAAAATACGACAAAATATTATCA
The DNA here is from genome assembly GCA_018907035.1 of Sycobia sp. Sy_11. Taxonomy (NCBI): domain Eukaryota; kingdom Metazoa; phylum Arthropoda; class Insecta; order Hymenoptera; family Epichrysomallidae; genus Sycobia; species Sycobia sp. Sy_11. Next base: position 2,767,918 of record JACCIC010000042.1, read on the forward strand.
AAAAATACACAAGAATTACGTGAATTCTGATTACAAAATTTTTATAATTTAAAAGTATATTTGATATATTTATTAATTAAACTCGATCAATAAATTTAATATCTTTAAATTATATAGTTACATACGATCTTATATGGAAATATCTTGAATTATTGTCATGGTTTTAATAAGTTCGAATCGTTCTTTGGAATTTTTATAAATAATTCATTGATACGAAATACAGTTTAGGGATAATTTGTATACTGACGTCCAGATTAAATTAAATGAAATAGGGTAAGCTTTGCATTTTTGTTGAAATTTTAACAATCAATCATTGCAAGAGATCGCTGGAAACTTGTCATTGCGTTATAATTCAGACTGATAAAATTACAAATACATAAATATATTATCATCGCATGAATTATTAGATATAACGGAAAAAATATTATTCTCAAAAGAAAAAATATTATTTTGTATACCTTTTTGGATATTTCTAATATATGAAGAGCACCAAGTAATTTTTGTAATCGACAATTTAATCATAATTGAGTGAGTCTCATATTGTATTTAAAGTATAAAAATAACATCTAATTAAGTCTAATATTAAGTAATTTTCACTAAAACTGAAAGATTTCATCTTTTAGTTAAGTAATTTACGTAAAACTGCTTTACAGCTTTTATCTAAATCGTTTGTGAAAAAGTGTTGTGTTTAAAAAATAACGATATCTATATAATGATAAAACTAAATAAGCTATAATCGTCATATATATATATATATATATATATATATATATATATATATGTATGTATATAAATTTATTGAACTGAACGTAATTGTTATATGATATACCAATATACCATTTTTTCTCTTTTTAACTATATAATTTTTTCTAACAACAATGCTATAATAGCATCATTTTCAAGCATTGCAAAATAACAAGTAAGTTACGTTTTGAAGAAGATCTTTATCTGGTTAAACTAATGACTATTTCTACTATTAATAAAACATAGAAAGAGAGAGAGAGAGAGAGAGAGAGAGAGAGAGACAAAGATGATTGGAAAAAATTAAGTACATATTCATTAATTCCATAAATGGTTATGATTACTCTTCGATCCACTATTTTCCTATGGAACTTCGTTTACATCTGTCATCGGTCTTCTTCGCACTCTCTCTCTCTCTCTTTTCTCTCTCTATCCCAATTTGTGAATTTGTCTATTGATTTTTATCTTGATTATTATCCAGCGCCAGAATAGCCGTCTATATACGACGCAGACCGGCAATGTTCGTCCAAAGTCCAAAATCGGAAATCGGACCACTATAGACAATGTGTACTTAATGCGTTATGTTTGAGCTCGGAATTGCTTCTATACGTCAGGTTTTCGCGATATCCCGATCAAATTCTGAAAAAAAATGCTGTTTTCAACTATTTTCGAACGCTCCAGTCATATCGCTGCACTTGTAATTTCAAGCGCACTATCGATTCTTCGCAATGACAATGAGATTGGGCACGGCCATTTGGATTAGAATCAGTTTTTATAATAAAGCGGACACGACTGTTCCGTAATACGACGGAATCGTATTTGCGAACTGTTAATCGACGAACCTCAACCCTTGCGTGAAAATCTACACCGTTGGAGCCTAAGCCTATACATCCGAATCCATGACCCATAATCGTACCCCAACTAAAATTGGTACATTCAATTAATTGCTGTATTTCCCTCGAAGATATCTCAGGCGAAGATAATGATATTAAGGAGGAACAGTAATTTACAAGCGAAGCTCTCTCTCTCTCTCTCTCTCTCTCTCTCTCTCTCTATCCTCTCTGCCGTGATAATATAGTCTCTCGTAAAAAGAACGAACGTAGTGAATTCGCTCGATACAACTGTGACGCGTGAGAGTGGGTTTAGGATTTATATCAATGAATTTAGGACGTATATCAATGAAATCCTTCTCGGTGCGCTGTTTTGATTTTGACCGTGGTCCTGAGCCTCGCCTACCTGCACGAGCGGCGGGCAAAAATTCATCAACGAGGCCGTATTACATTATACTCGCGGATCTTCGGCGAATACAATCGACGCCTCTCATTACATCCGCGCCGTAGGAAAAACTCTGTTTGATGAGCACGCGCATACATTAGCGCGCGCATACACACGCATGCGCGCAGAGCCATTTATAAAAATCTATAGTGTATTTATCTAGAATCGAAGATTTATTCCTTCATTATTAATATTGTTATTTTTACGCTGACGAGAGCGGATGATAAATGTAAGCTCGTCAGTAGGCGCGCACGGGAGCCCCGACGACTTTGCGCGAGACGAATGCCGCGAGCACGCATTGACATTTCTCCGTAAGCTTCGCACGTGCGCGAGATAGGCCGCTTGTGTTTCTCTTACATACATACATACATACATACATATATACATATATATATACACATATACAGATATGGAGGAGCCGCACGATTGATATTCAAATCGCAGTGGCGCGCGAGCGCGCGCTACTTTCCGCTGAGTATAGACGCGGCTAGCTTACGTATTTTGCAATATAGATGGTAAAAAGTAGAGAGCCTCTAGTTATATGGACTTTTTTTTCGCGCGCGAAAAATATAAAAAATTTTTAATCATGGAAAACGCGATATTTTATGTTATATATATATATATATATATATATATATATATATATATATATATATATATAACAACTAATATAGACCTATGAAAATATGTATATAACAGAAAAAAAACAATAGTGATCTAATTAAAATTTATTCCAATTTAATATGTTTCAATTGCTCGGTGCTTTATGAAAAGTGGGCAATTCTTATATTTGTACTGGAGAAGAAATTATTTATTTGTCATTGTCTTCGTTCCCAATGAATTCACTTATCATGGAAATTTTGATTGATAATCCAGTATTGTTGAATGTTACGTCGATCTATACCCTGCATTGAATTTGAATAATCCCTTATACAATTCCATGAAAAGTTAAATTATATACAGTGCCAAAATAAGAATCAGTATTTAATTTTGATCGGCCAGTCGTGTCCGCTTTCAAAATTGAATGGTTAACTTAATTTTTAACCATAGCTTAATAACTTCGGGAAAAAACTGTTTTAATCGCCCAACTTGTATCTAAAACCCGTCTGTGCCAACTCGACCTCTTACTACTAACGCGCGAATTGAAACTAGCCTTTTTTTTCCTTTATATCCAACAAACAACCTTCAATGAATTTATGGGAAAAAAATTAATTTGCCGCGCTTACTATAGCCGTCGAGTAAAAAATTCCAGCAGTATATCGCAATATGTATGTAGTGGCAAACTTGCAGCACCGCTTTCTTACGCGCGCATCGTTATTATAAAGCGAGCGAAAAAGTCTTTACGGCAAAGTCCACCGGAGCACGCGGGGCGAAAAAGCGAAACGTCGAAACAGGATTCTTTCTCCTCCATTCACCCGCCTCCCTCCGCTCGCCATGTGAAAATAATCCCCCCCCCCCTCATTGACTCGCATCCTGTTTCAGGAAGAGAGCGAGCGTTCGTCTTCGCCGAGGGACCGCTGCGCGTACGTACCCGTATATATATATGCATTACGCATACTTATGAGCGAGCGCAATGGCTAAGGAGGACAGGGAAGATTGCTCGGCGAGCGAGCCCCTGCGGCCAAGCAACGGGAAGACGACGAGCATCGCCGTGGGATCGGTCGTCGGCGTCAGGCGACCCTCCCAGGTCGACCTGCAGTTCTGCGACATCGTCTACTCGGTGCCCAGGCGAAAAGGTACGTATACAATACAGACACGCTTGTAATTCGGCATATCACGACGAAAATGATGATTTGAGGGGTTTTTTTCCTCCTTTGCTCTGTAACGAATTAGACAGCATTGTTCCTTGATTCGTGACGAACATTTTCCGATACATGGCCAAAGTCCATTATCGCTATATTAGTTTGAGAAAAATATCAACTGAAATCGTAATTGCACGCGATGCGTATAATCTTCATTTTTGTCTTTATGTCTATACGACAATCCAGCAGTCAGTTTTTTGTTTTTTTTTTTTTTCACGTATTTTGATCTTCTGAAAATGAATTTTGATAATGTAATTTCGTTAAGATAAAATCTAAATGGTTAAATGAAAATTTGATTTTAGAAGGTCAAAATATGATTCGAAAACCCTCGCAGACCCATATTTAAAAAGACAACGACACATTGCCTATAATTTATTCGAAAAAGAATTCTTTAAGAATTAAGAAACGTTCGTTCCAATTTTAATACTTAAAATATTAGATAAGAATTGGAAAAATATTTAACTCGACCATAAAAATATTTGTCGTGAGCCGATTGGAGCTCTGACAAATATATGTTTCGGAATATTATAAGTAATTGGAAAAGCGTTGAAAACGTATTGTTTTGAATAATAAATTTTTCGACTGACAACCAAAAACATTTAAGCATTCATCAGTCAGTTCTAACATTAGGTACAGTGACCTGTATCTCATTTCAAATATCCATCCAAGGTAAAACGTAATCGTCTTCAATTATTAATGCCAGACAAGTGATTTCGATCGATACACCCAAAGCACAGATTAATATCATTTAGTAAGGAGATTAGGAAGGTATCCTTCGTTGGTAGATGATAAAATTGACATTAATGAGTCCATCACTAGCACCGCGTGGAATGATTTTTTTGAAAAATTTGACTATTTTCTAATTTTTCTTACTCTTTTTCTTATTCTATAAAATGCTCTATCATACAGAATATGTACAAATTTCATACGATAAGGTCTTACATTAAACAATTCATTTTTATTTCTTATAATATAAATTATAATTTGGCAAACAAAATTTAGATACCAATTAAGAAATGCCATTACTAATGCCTTAATAATTTCATTAAGCGTTTAAAGGGTTGAATAAATTGGTACTAGGAACATTAATTATGTAAAATGTATTTGTTGTGAACAATTTTTTTTATATTAATAAATAGCGGAGGTTCGTTTAATCTTTTGTTCATTGTAGATAATTCTATCTAATTACTTTTTACCAAACTTCTTTTAAACAGAATTCTTAATGAATTCTTATAAAAGTATTGATATTGCTTTATTATTCCCAAACCAATAATCAAAATAGACTTTTCTCATACGTGAAATTATTTGTTATGAAACAATTTTGTGTAGCTTCATACAAGTCTGCTGTTTAAGTAAATAACGTGCAGATTTATTGCTATTTTGTGTTGATTCAGACAAGATATTAATTAAATATTAATATGTACATATAGATAAAAAATGTCTTAGGTTTCCAACACGAGATGTTTTAGGCACTTTATATAAAAAGTCTCAATCGATAAGTTATAACGTAAACTGCAGTTTCTTTAAAAAAAAAAATCGAAAAAATTGCTCCTAATTTCAAATTACTTCATTTTGAATCTCAACGGTCAAGATATTATAGCCCCTCGCCATGAACAAAATATCGTTCTTCGTTGTATTAATGGCGGATAAATTCAGATAGTAAAAGTAGTCGACGGTCTCAAGGTGAAATTAGATTTTATGATTTAGCGTCACGAAGTGCAGATATAAGATGTATTTATTTTAATGTAAGCGACGTATAAAGTACTTAATTGATACATACGCATTCGAGAAATACAAATGTTTATCTAACGTTTAGCACCTAATACTATTTTTTTTAAAATATATTCAAGAATGTCTGTGTATAGCTATGTTAATGACACGGTCGAGGATTGCAGTTTATAGTCATGAATCAATTATTTTTAAAAAGAAAATTTATGAAATAATGTTGATCGTATACGATGGGATAAAAATATTGATAATAAAAACATTGTTTTTATAAAACAAAGAAGCTGTACAGCAATTTTTAACTATCTTTATCGATTAAACGTTATAACATGTTTGCTTAAAAAAATTGATGAATGATTCGAATGGAGACGAAATTTGTATCTTGTTGTACTATAAAATAATTGTTTAAAAGAAAAATAATCGATTCTTCAAAATTATCATAACATAAATAGATGTACTTCATTTTTGCTTTTCTTTTTCACTCGTTTCTTTTTTTCACTATCATCTGACTAGGATAGAAGATATTAAAATTTTTTTTTACAAATACATATGTTAATCAAGCTATACCTCGAATGGCAGTTTTTCATGTTCAATTTACAAATCTATAAATGTATATATTTATATCCATACATATAGCTGTTTTATTTTTATCGAAATTAATTTTTCTTATATAATTACATCGTGCATCAATAATATGAAAAAATTTTATTACAAATAAAAATTTCAAGTTCGCAAACATATATTGAAAATGTCTTTAGTTACCTTACATGTGATGATCGTGCAACATATATCGTTGAGTTGAAATATTCTGAAAAAGAACTATTAGTTAATATTTTTGTAAGCTTTTTAATAAAAGCAGGGATAATCCGATCAGACGAAGAGATTTAGTTAGAAGTAATACTGGCACTCAGCTACGTCAACAAAAATATCAGCAATGACGATCAATTACATGTATTAATTAAAATATTTAGATGCCCGTCTTTAAAATATCTATAAATTCGAGTCACAGACGCGTATGTAAATTCTTCAATTTGTAGTTCGTTTATGAATTATGGATTATTTCTGAATCTTCGGTTTTAACGAGTAATCGTATTCTAGATTTTTAATATATAGTAACGAATTGTAACCGGTATCTCGTGTTTACCATATCCGGACGAATCTCCGATTCACGCACTTGTAATATTTGGATATTTTTCTCGAACTTTCAAGTCTCTCGGATTTTCGTACATCCCACGATGCACTCAGATTTTTGGAACAGCGTAGGTTGGTCGAGCGTTAAATCAGCGACTATTCGCTAAATCTACTAGCGGCGAAGCATTGTTACATAGTGAATAGCCAGTGATCGAAGAATCGACCGATCGATTTTTCCAGGATAGCTATCTTCTTTGTACCAGGCATACCGCGTAGATCTGCTTACATTTCTCGCTTAAACATTCTCCTGTCCTGACAAAGTATAATAAACATATATACATATATAAAAATTAACGATAAAAAAAAAAAGCAAAAAATGAAATCGCGCTCGCGCCCCGCCAGGAAAATGGAAGGAGATCCTGCACGGCGTGACCGGGGAGTTTCGCTCGGGCAGGCTCACCGCCATCCTCGGGCCCTCGGGCGCCGGCAAGACCTCGCTCCTGAATCTGCTCGCGTGCCGGGGCCCGCCCAGCGCCCTCGAAGGCCGCCTGCGCCTCAACGGCGTCGACTGCCAGCGCCAGCCCGAGCTGCTGGCCAAGCTCAGCATCTGCTACATACCCCAGGAGTTCGCCCTGATGCCGCTGCTAAGCGTACGCGAGACGATCTACGTGGCGGCCAGGCTGAAGCTGCCCGTCAAGTCGCACGATCGGTCGGCCAGGGATTTCGTGGTGAGTTAGAATTTTGACGCCAGCGTCACCGACCCGGTCTTCGTGCCGAGGCAATAACGAGTCTATCTAAGCTATTTGAAAAGGTTGAAGTACATATTAACAGTTGTACTTACGTACATTATTATATAATGAAATGCTAAAAAGGCTTTCTCTGCCTTACGTTCTTGGGGGCTCGAATTAAAAATAATCCAGAAAATCGATCAGTTGGATCAAAAATTTGAACAAATTTCTTCATAAAAAAGCGGTCAGTTAAATAAATAGAAAGAGGAATTTAAGCTATCGTTCTATATACACTGCAAAAATTTTATCTTCTGTGAAATAAAAAATTTATCTTATTGCTTGTAAACTACTTTATTCTAATGTTTTTTTGTTTTTTTTTTTTTATTAAATATTTTACCATTTTCCAAATATTGCATGAATAAACGATGTCGATAGTTTGCCAACCGCTAACTGTATAATATAGATATGCAAAGATTTACCTTGCGTTTTATTGATGGTCGTTGCATAAAAATAATAATTCGAGAAGTTTATTCAAAACCGATTTGTATTTTTTTGTTATAAATCTCACAGATATTCGCACTTATAGACTGTATTCTTAGAATTCATATGGAGGTAAAACTCTCCGATTCCGAGAAATATTGAAAACGAGAGAGAGAGAGAGAGAGAGAGAGAGAGAGAGAGAGAGAGAGAGAGAGAGAGAGAGAGAGAAAGTATTGTAGTTTAAAAAGATCAAAGCATTATTAGCAAATACATTTAATGGTAATTTAAAAACGTAATATAGAATACAAAATATGTATTTTTATCAGATCTAAATCTTTCGTTTCAAATACATTTGAAATTTTTGGAGTTTTCGAGACAAATATAGGAGTTTTTTGTTTTCTCCATAAAAATTCGACTTCCACGAAAATCTCCATTACGACATTTATAATCAACATCCAAACAAACGTAAGTATATAGAGTTTCAGTATAATAGGGGATGAATATTGTTTCGGTGAATTTTTATCGATTGAATGCTAAAAAAAATTTTTTTTTTAAGTTTAATGTTAAAAACCATCTACAGACCAAAACGGCATAATACAAAAAATTAATGAAATCGATGAAGTAGTACTATAGTTTTCGAAGCACAAGAATAGCGTACAAACTCATTTATATATAAATATATATATATATATATATATATATATATATATATATATATATATATATATAGCGGTATGTGTATAAATTTCGAAAAAAGAGATTGGGAATTTAGGAAATCGAGCAAATTATCAAAGATGACAAATTTAATTAATATATGGCTCAATGCATTTTGAGTTGACTATAAGAATCGTTGCCTTTCCGAAGAATGAAATATGAAAATAATTTCATATTGTGAATGCATAAAAGAATTACAATTATTGAGGACTGCGCGAGATCATTGTTTCAAGTTTTAAAAGTAATGATATTCTGCATGAAAAGTTGTATTAATGTTTTAATTCCTAGTTCAACAGTGGCGGAATTACGTAAAGAAATATGCAAACATTGAGTTTATGATGTCAGTAGATATTTTTCAATGCAATATCAAGCTCGATCAATCAAAGTTCCGTATAAAAATTTCTTGATACGCTGTTCATATTTATTGCAAACAGAGCATCTTTTACAAACATTGTTTCATTTAAATAGAGTTCTTTTCTCGTTTGAACAAATTTTCTTCTAAATCTTGTCGTATAAATTTAATTAAATTCAACAGATTTTCTGTGCATATTGGCAACCATCGTTAAAGCTTAAGTATATTCATTGATTAACTTCTTTAATTACCGTGACTTTGATTTAAAATATGTGTAGAGTATTCGTGTCTGGTAAATAAAGCCATTAAAATAGACATAGTATGGCGTTAATAAGCAATCAATATGTACTAAAAATGCTAACTATAAAAAATAATTATTATGTAATTCTCTACATTAATTCGGATCGTACTGCAGTTGTTAACTGTGCAAAGATTCCCCACTCACCTTTATTCGCGTTTATTTATAATAGCATTTAATTGGGCGAAGATTTTACCCTTTGTAGATAAAATGAATCAATCTAAATTGGTGAAAAAGAAAAAATGTTTTTAGTTATTATTGAAGGTCAGTTGCAATTCTTTTATTATGAATATCTGACTTTGCAGGAACGTTAGCAAGATTTGATTCGGAAAATCCATTTAAATTTAAGTAGAGAACTATTTTATGTAGCTTCGTTTCCTCGTGATTTAAGAGATTGAGTTTAACGTAGTATAGAAATTCGTTGATATTTTGCTCCAAACTACGCAGACAAAATAATTATTATTACAAATTAATACAAATTAATTATATTATTAATTATTATTATGTTTTATTAATATTATTTATTTCTATTTTCAAAGATATCTAAATTTACGAAGATATAAAAGCTTTACATGAGTTTGATTCTTTAAAGTGTATAATTTCCTTTTTTATTTCTAAATTTCTAAATATTTGATATACGCAGAGATAGACAGTTCTTAGAAAGGAGAATTTTTTTATACTGTTAAAATGAGAGACTATTCTAACAAAAAAGTTATAAATTCAAAACTTTTTTAATTCAAATTTTACTTTACATTAATTTCTTAAATATATATCCTTTGATTTTTTTTCCAAAGCAATCCATTAATGATCGTCTAAGTTACATCTCAGAAATTTTTTAATATATCCATTATTACTTACAGAATTATCAATTACCAAATTATTCAGGGGTTCCATCTATTTGGCACATCCCATATACATCGCGTAACCGCTATTACATAGATATAACGTATCTCAAATCATTAAGTATGCGAAAACCCGCTTAAAGTACTCATTTACGCAAAATTATACAAGGCGCTTACTAACTTTCACCGAAATTAAAGCATGCACGAGGTATTGCAAAATTTCCCGTTCGTAATGGATGTTGACCGCTTAAAAAATATCAGAACAAAATTCCTCCGTTATCTTTTAAAGATCGGTGAAGATGATTATATATCCGTCCACTATGGAGCACTATGATCATTAGCCGAAATTTCACGACACCCGCAGGATGATAATAATAATAATAATAATGTTTTTCCACCTTATAAAAATAAGAACGAAAGAAATAAAGTACAGCCGCCTATATATAATAGTAGACACTGTACTTTCAAACCAATGCAACAGTCCCATACACATATTTGATCGACATATACATCCCTGCGATCAGAAACGAATGAACAAGTTATACAACTTTACGAACATATTTTTGTCCCACGAAACAGATCCAGGACGTCGCGGATCGACTCGGCCTGCTGGGCTGCATGGACACGCTGGCGGCCAACCTGAGCGGCGGTGAGAAAAAACGGCTATCGATAGCCGTGGAAATGATAGCGAGCCCCTCGATTATGCTTCTCGACGAGCCGACGAGCGGACTGGACAGCACATCCTCGATCCAGGTTGCTTATACGTTGGAACAAGTTTCTCTCGCGCTCCTCCTTTGGAGGCTGTCATATTTCTTTTTTTTTCTTCGTAGGCTGGACTGCACCGGTCATTTATTCATGACTGACTGGTCAGAGTCCATTTTCCTTCGATTGATCTTCTGATATATATATTGGAAGATTCGTAATAGTTAATTGATTCGCTAGTTACTTTAGTGTTGAGAGCGCATTACACTAAAATTATTATTATTATTACACTGTGACCTAGTAGATTATTTAGCAGTGATTTAAATGGAATTGTGCAAAGTAAAATAAGAATTTAGATTTTTTTAACACTGATCTATTCGATGATAAAAGATTATTCAAAATATAAATTAGCGTTAAAAAAACCTAAATTATTATTTTATTTTGTCTTAAATTCTTGCGCTCCAACTGACAAACTATAAAGAAGGCTATATATATATATACGTGAAAAATAAATTTGAAGTAAAATATTCAAACATCCATATAAAAAAATCAGCTTAAAATACAGCGAGATTACAATCGATCAACTTATTTATTACGTAGGAACAATATAAAATGATTGCTTTTAATCCAGTCAAACGAGCTCCATTATTCATTCATCTTCGTTTATCGTGAGCTATCCACTACCAGGAATCCATATTGATTATCGTTAATCTTGCAATTTACAAATCAATCTGAATTAGGTGATCAGTTTATTGGCGTCCACCGCGAGGTCGGGCTGCACGGTAGCCTGCGCAGTCCACCAGCCGAGCAGTCAGATGATCTGCAACTTCGACGACCTGCTGGTAATGAGCCAGGGCAAGTGCCGATACAGCGGGCCACGCGAGCGGCTGCTCGATCACTTCAAAATGTCCGGCTACGAATGTCCGCCATTCTATAACGTTGCCGAGTTCGGTAAGCCGTTGAAATGAGCCGGCCGTAAATTTTGATTCACGAACTGATGGCCGATATCGATCGCGCAAAACAATTTGCCAATTGGCTACACTAATGATAACGTGGGCGAAATAATTTAGATCGAGCTTTTTAAGCAATAGGATGATAATCGGAAATTTGTAAAAACAAAAAAGAAAAACATTGCTTTGCTTAAAAAGATCGCCTCATGCATCAGATTATAAATTTTCCTTGACAATTCTGCGTATTATTATTTTTTGGTATTCAAATTTCATGGTATAATGTCAATGATAACAGCAAAGACTATTTGTATTTGATACCTGCAGAATAATCGTTAATGATATGTATTCGTAAATACCTCTCAAAAAGATTCTGAATTAATTTTATACAAGTTGTCTTGAGGTTATAATGTCAGATCTCTTGACAATTCCGTACCTGAAAATTAAACTATACAAAAGCAATGAAATCATAAAATAAAAATTATTTACTGCACACGATGACAAAGCCAAAACTTGTCTTCATGTACGGTTTTTTTCTATTCGAAATAAAAATGCAATTCACGTTTACATTTTCTATTTTAATTACAGCTATAAAGTGCACAAGCATATTTAAAGGAGCTGAGTATTAAAGATTATTGCGAAAAAAAAGAAACGGTCATTGCGTTTAAACATGTTTTATAAATTTAACAATTAATTTGTTTCTTCATTGCCTTTCAATGATCATTTATACATAGTTGTCACTTTTACAAACTTCTTCAAAAATATAAACAACTCAATGACTTTTAAAAGAGAAACACAGTTATAATATCTAATGGACAATACAATATAGGACATATTTTATCCTACTACTTAATAAATTAAAAATAAAATATGAAAAAATAGTAGCTTATCATTTTTTTGATTTTCTGTACAGTCGGTAAATCAATCATGTATATTTTGTTTCTGTTTTCTTGAGATAATAACTTTTGCATGCCAGTATATTAATTTTTAAAAATTTTATCGCAGTACTGGAAGTGGTGTCGGGCCAGCGAGGCGGCAATTACGATCGTTTAACCAGCATAGATTCGATGGACGGGGCGCACAACGAAGCCAAGTGTCAATCTTGGCTACCGAGAAAATCGGACGAGGATTTATCGAGTCAACGGCGCTACGCCGTTTCTTACTGGGAACAACAGAAGATTCTTATGTACCGGGCCTTTTTGTGTATCAGTCGGGATAACGTAGGTTTTTATTTATTTATTTATTGCTTATTCACACGTTCGAGTTTCAACTGTAAAACGTTAATTATTAAATAATGAATTGTATAGAGTATATATATATATATATATATATATATATATTTTAAAGAACAGCATTTTGTTAATTCAATTGACATTTAATAAGTTTTTCATTTATACTTTACAATATAATATTATAGATCAATTAATTTTTTCAGACAATGACCAATTTAAGGATTGCTGCACACGTAATTGTCGCATTACTATTAGGATTAGTGTTTTATAATTTCGGACAGGATGCGAGCCGAGTCCAAAGCAACATTGCCTGCCTCTTCTTTTTTGCCATATTTTTGTTTTTCGCCAACTCTATGCCATCCGTCCAAATGTGTAATACTCAAATACAATCTTATAATTTAGATTATTTATTCTTAGATGTTAAATTTGAAACTAATGTAATTTATAGATGAAAAAACGTAATTTTGATCAATCTTTCAGAACTTATTTCAATAAAAATGAGAAAAAAAAAACATAGTCGGATTTGTAAAAAATTAGTTTGTTCATAGGAGCACAAAATCATTTTGACATTTTATTTGATAAAAACGACGTATGTTATATATTTTTGGCGTGGATAAAATCAAATCCGTTGCCCGTTGTGATCCACTATCTCATCGTTTTGAGTCAATGGCACAAATAAGTGCAAAGCCCTCGTAAATACAGAATTAAAATATCCTAAACCTTTATCATCACACATTCTCAACCTTATTACAAATCCTTTAATTTCACATCCCCATGATTCCCAAACCAAGCTTAAACTTTTAAACTTGTAAATAAGTTGCATTTCCTGAAGAATTCTACATTCATCGGAATAAACAACCCTGTAATGATTGCATAAAACCCCTCGATCCATATAACACCATTACTTTAAGATCAGAAATGGAATCGAATACCTTATATATACTAGAACTCACTGCTCTCATAGAGACATGTATCTAGCATAATCGCTATCTAGTGACGAACAACACAGTTATAAGATATAGAGAGATAATATGTTATATTTTATAGTTAGACCCATAGTATTTCAAATTATGAATTTTTTATTTGTATTGAGAAGTACTGACATAGGGTTCGGTATATATCGGATTTTAGAATTTAGATTTACTGGGTCATCGGATTTGTAGGTTTATAGGGTTTGGATTCTTTGGTATATGGGATTTAAAGTAATTGTGTTTGGGAATATTGGGATTACGGCTATAGATCGTGGAATTATAAACTATTGTTTTATGGTGTTCATTAGGTTTCAGGTTATGGGATCTGGGTATTATAATTTCGGATTTACGAAATTTGTTACCTATTTTCGTTGTGAATTTAAAACCCCTATGTTCTGGACAAAAACGGGCAATGGATTTGAGATCGAGGCCACCCTCTCCACTTAAAAAACTTGAAGAATACGTGATTTACCACGTAAAATTATGTGCTTCTATGATAGTACAATTAATGCATTGTTAAATAATTTCATAATTTTATATAATTTTTATTACAGTTCCACCAGAAGCGGCAGTTTTTCTAAGGGAAAATAAAAATAATTGGTATTCATTGGAATCATACTACGTTACAAAAGTGCTCTCTGACGTACCGCTACAGGTGCGTTAATTTTTTAATTTTTATCATTTGTCTTTAATAAAAGCTTAATAGTACAACTCTTTTATCATTTCAGATGCTTTGCCCAAGTGTATTTCTACTAATAGCTTATTACATGACCGGTCAGCCACTCGAACCACTGAGATTTTTCCAAGTTTGGATCATTAGCTCGCTTATGACTATGTTGGCCCAATCCTTCGGAATCGCGACCGGCGCTGCATTCAATACACACGTAATTTTTTTCATCGTCAAATAAATAATATGCGATATTATTTGGCAGCTAACTCAAAAGCTTGAAATTCTTTTTAGGCGGGTATGTTCTTAGTTCCAGCCTTCAATATTCCAATGTTTCTCTTCGCTGGATTCTTTCTTAAACTCGGAGAGATTCCCATCTATTTGAAATTCTTCACTATTATAAGCTACTTCCGGTAAGAATAAATACAAAAATAGGAAACTATCTAATTTTATGAGGTTCATTGGTATCGTTGATCGCTTTTTTTCTATATTATTTTAACTACTAGACGTATTATAGCTGTTAATCATATTGAATACATATATTTCCAATAGTTCTCGTTATAATTTTATTGAATTGATATTTCAATGAAATCAGATCATTAAAATTTGAATATAGTTTTTATGTAATTTTACGCATTTCAATTGCAGTTACACTTTCGAGGGCATGCTACAAGCAATCTATCTTGATCGCAGCAAAATTCCCTGTTTCGAGGACTTCTGCTATTACCGCAAACCCGAGAAAATCCTCGGTGAACTGCAGATGCCCTCCGTACCATTCACCTGCACGGTTTTCGCCCTATTGATTTGGATCTTGGCTCTACATTCGATAACTTATTGCCTCTTACGCTGGAGGCTTTACGTTGCAAAAAGATAATTTTGATCTCTCTCGTTCAACCATTTACATTGCGAGCCCACGATATTATATAAGCCGATAACGGGAATAGAGTTTTAAGATTAGTTGATAAGTTAGATAGATTGACTAAGAAAGCTTTAGCGCGAGGATAAGAAAAGCCCGCGATAGCCTCACGAACAAAAATTGCGATAGGAAATTTACAATTTATATTATTTAAATCAAGATGTTTTTTGTATACTTTTCGACGCAAATAAGGTCATTGTGCGCCGAAAAGCTAAAAAATTTAATACATATATACATTGAGTCGTAAGAAGATGTTTAGTATTGATTGAAGTTATAATGAAATTTAATATATATCTAAATATATATATATATATATATATATATATGTAATTTGTATGATTTGCAATACTATATGCATCGACCACAAGGTTTAGTCAGAGTGTATAAATTATCTGTGATCCAATAATTATAATATTTTTAAATTTGAACATTGGCTCCGAGGGTCTCAGCTCTAAGTGTTACTGAAAATATATTGAAACGATGGACTCAAATATGATGCACTGTAATATATTTGAAATGAAAAAATTCAAATTTTAATTTGAGTAAAAATGTACTAGAACGAGCTGATGTATTTTTAAGGAAAACAATTGTACATATCATTATTATATAAGAATGTTCTTTATTTGTTTTATAAATCATTAAAAAGTTTATATGAAAGAATAATATGCATATACAGTAATATGCAAATATTTTTATAGGGCTATCCTTAATAATTCAATGTACACAATATTTTGATACGCATCAACTAAAATGGTTTATTATATAGAAATAATATTATTGCTTATTTTGTTATAAGAATAGATATACAACATCTATTCAAAGTTTTATACATTTTGAAATGTAAGTATTTTTATATATTTAGAAATGTTTAAAGTTATATAATTATTAAGATAAAAAATTTTTCTATTATTTATCAAATTTATCAGTTAGTCAAGAAAAGCATTTAGCAACAAAAGTATAGTCACCTGAACACATTTGCGAATCATAAGATACTCTTAGCATCCAAAAAAAGTTTATTATATACAAAACTGGCTTATTAATTATTATCGAACAAACAAACTTTACTTTTGTTATCATTATGAAAACAAATACGATTTTTAAATAAAAATCAGCCAGCTTTTATATTTATTTACATCTTCCTATAAAAGTGAATTTAAACATATATATATATATATATATATATATATATATATATATATATATATATATATATATATCAATTAATCTATGTTATAACACAAACTATTATAAGCGAAGGAAGGTGCATCATAAAATTGCATTATAATTTGATACTATAAACATAGTACTTACTTTTGACTATTGTAAAATAATTTTTTACTTTTTGTACGGTATATTATATATATATATATATATATATATAGGATAAATTGTATTTGAAAGGTACAAACTGATCAATTTTATATAACAATAATAGTAATAATAACTTTACAAATTTATATATTTTTACATTTTTCTTTCTCATCCCCAGTATGAGGAAACCTTATACATATGTATTATAAGGTATATTTATACTTATAAAATAATCTAGCAATAGAACAAATGCAACAATAAATAAAAATAGTAAATCGCTTAAGAAAATTTATAATCAGTCAAACAAGAAAATAATCAACAATTTATTTTGTTACAATTAAAACATCCGTTGATTCTTTCTTCTTTATTGCATTGACATTTCTATTTAGTATTTAATATAATAGACTATTCAACAAGTGTGAAAGGAAATAACTTATGCAGTCATTAGCTTTCACAATATCAACCAGATGATCTTTAACGAGATCATTCATTGTCAATTCAATACAATTAAATATCTTCCCTATTACATATCACTCGTAGGAAATTTATTTTTATAATCTATACTTCACTGTTAACTATATCAGCAACACAAGACCTTAAGTAAAAAAACTCCTATTCAAAAATAGAATTTATCAAAATATTGCAATAACATCACTTGAGTTGCTACAAATTAAAAAAAAATTCAATTAAAAAGTAATTGACTTTTTGGTTAATCCTTCTTAAAAATATTATTCTAAATAAATAAAAACTAATATCTGTATTCTTAATTAGACCGCTACATATGTTTATACCTTTACAATTCTGTACAAAAAAGCCTGTAAAATCAACTATACTAGATTTTTGAAAATCTTAATATTATTAACAATCTCTAAAATTGTTCTCATTTTTTAGTTTTGAAAACTAATACATAGTCATTATTATTGGAAGTCTTTTCACTATCAACTATAGGATTGCAAAACATGCGCCCTAAGTTATTCTGAAAACTTTCCTTTCAAGTACTATATGTATATATATATATATATATATATATATATATATATATATATATATATATATATACACGAACGAACCAACACATATTCGTCACGCACTAGTCATCATCCTCTGGAGCGACTAGATCAATTTAAAGCTCTTTTTTGAAATAAGCGCTTGGCAAAAGCCTCGCGGCGTCAAGCTCCTATCTTGAGGCCATCAGTTTCCAGCGCAAGAGGAAGTAAGCCAGGATCCTCAAGACGAAGACGATACCAACAAGGGCGGACAAGTCGATCCAGAATTGATCGTCGCTCATGGCGATCACTTCCTTCACGAATTTGCGCGAATCCTTGTAATAGCAGAAGTCAAGATCCTCATTGTGGCATTCCAAGGTCGGTCTGCCGAGACCGTAAATCGCGTTCACATAACTGGAAAATGTGTGAAAGTTTCCATTATATAAGTAAATGAATAATGCTGACGCTTAAATTCAATGTATTTTGATTCTTATTAATGTTATAAGAAAAATTGAGAGAGTATATAAATTATTATTTGCTTTAATATGTAGACGTTTTTTCTGAATAGTTGTTCAAAGAATTATTTTAATAAGCCTGTTTTTTCTTGTCAATTTACTATTAAGCAAAGTTTATTACCCTTCAAGTCCAAATCGTAGATAACTAATGTAAGATCCCCAATGGAGATAATACGGAAGATCTCGTAGAGAAACTCCAAATCCAGCAAACATCATCATTGGCACCGATAACGTTGGGGCTACAAACGTACCATTCTAAAACATAAAAATGACAGCATGTATATTTGCTTCCATTAACAGGTTTCAAGCATCACCCGTACTAGAAGCTTAAATTTTAACTCTGGTATGCTTAAAATCTCGAATTGTATAATAAACTTTGAATGATAATAAAACTATAATAATAATAATAATTAAATTTCTTAGAGTTTCCCTTTGAAAATAGACTATAATCTCAAACAGTATTATCAGTAACGTAGAAAAATAATCTGATAGTAATGCAATGATTTTTAACACTTATCAATTAATCTATTCCATAACTTAGCTATTTCATTCTTTTTTCCTGATCTACATAGTTTTTTTAAGCAATTAAATGGAATAAATTAATGTTCCATTATATTCTGGAAAATTCAGGAAGAATAAACTTTTACTTACCACTACGTCGAAAACGGCTCCAATCATAAGACCAAAACCCTGGGCGACAAAGGCGACCAGTAGGCTGATACTAAAGAACATGGAGAACCTGGCAATGCTATACGGTTGATCCGACATAAAGAAAACTATGGCCGTAAATAAAATACAGCAGATGATCATCACGGGAATGTCGATTATCGTCACTGAGATATAATAGGATCTTAGACTGTACCACCTGTTGAAATGCTCCTTTTGAAGAATGCTCATCTCTGACGGAACTGAAATGATTATTATTCTGATAAGTACACATTGTTGGCATAAAACAAACCGTTTAATAAATCCTGCCTAATAATTTTAATGTAACTGCACTCAAGTATTTTCGAGCAAATAATACATCAAGATTTTAAAACAGGAAAAAACTAGTTATCCTTTTTATACGATCGAACACGACAGTAGTATTATACAAGATCTTTACAATATAATGATATCCATATTCATCGCGTGCATGATTCCTGCTATGAAACTACTAATTCATAACTCTGTCGAATCTAATCTGTATTATTATTTTTTAATGGACATATACACGTGCTGTGGCTTATCGTGAATAAACAGTTTAATCGAATTCAGAGTCAATTGCGATTTTTTAAATTCTCAATCGAAACTTCCACGTGCGTTAATGTTCTGTATACTTACAAGTTAAAACGGTCAACATCATAGTGGTCATCATCAGATGTATTAAGCAAGCAAACAAAAGATTGTAGTTTTCGACTATTCGATCGGCATCGTTGCCAGCCTTGATAAATAGCGAGCCCAACATTACGCCTGTGAGAATATTCACCATTATTCGCAAATGCGTCAACGTCTGTAACAATGAATAAGATATTTTTTGTTTCTTAATTATTTTTTAACTTTTATTTTAGTTCATATTATTGGCTAAATGTCTTCTCCTGTTTTTATGTTGTTTTTCTTTGCTTGTTTTGAAGAAGAAAAAATTGTTTAAGAATCTCGACTTCACGACCATATACGAGTATTATCTTCGATTTTGCGAAAATGATTATCTGGTATTGTTTTGTAGCAACATGCACATTCAATATATTAATATTGGTCAACTTGTATGACCTTCAGATTAGAGATTATACCACTAAAAACTACTTGTTTTATGTTCTGCGCAAATTCAACATTGCCAGTTCATTGAAACCCATGTTCAAATTATATCGAAATACGATTATCGTTCTCTTTATTACTTACAGTATCTCGTTTGACCTTAATGTAACCTCTCTTCATTAATACAACGAGTTGATGCCATTGTGAAGTTGCCTGAGAGCCTTGGTTTCCGCCTTTTTTATTAGCGATCAATGGATGTTTGGCTAAAATGTTAAATTCAATGTATTTATACTTGCTCGCATTATTAATAAAAAATGCATACATACGCGAATTGAAGAACGAACCTCTTAAAGTTTTATAATCCATAATGGCATTGGGATTGTCGAACCATTTATGACTTCTGCCATTTTCCGTGCCCAAAACGAGAGTCTTGATTTTGTCCTCTCCGTATTCGCCGCATGCCAATTCAATAACTACAAAAAGATGTCAGTATAATCAGCGGATCGTCTTTTAAATTTCTGGCTATACACGAGCGTTAAGATACATTAATTTTATCATAATGAATGTTTTGCGAATCGATGAGTATCGATTATAAAATTAACAATCTTGAAGCATATATATATATATATATATATATATATATATATATATATATTAAGAGCCTTGTTGATATGCTCACCGTAATCGGCTGGATTATGATACATCGGGCACGGGAGCTTCACGCTCTCTAAATACGGTACAAGATTATGCGTGGCTCCTTGATAAAGGCATTCGCCGTTAGATAATATGTATACCTGTATAACAATTATCGATTAGAACTATTTTTTTTCTATAATTAATTAATTAATTAATAATAATTAATTTTAGTATTGATTAATTAGAAAGCTATCTAAATGTTTAATCATTGTACTATTAGGTTAACTTCAAAAATTAATTTTTTTCTTGTAAGAGATAGATAATTTGATGATCATCCATTGCGTTGGTAAATGAAAATAATGTTTATAAAGCATAAATAATGTAACAAAATAAAAATCACGTGCCTGATCGAAAAGTTGAAAAGTCATGGCGCTTGGTTGATGAATTGTGCAGACTATCGTCCTTCCTTGTCGCGCGAGTAATTTCAAAAGGTTACACACCTGGTTGCACGATGAACTGTCGAGACCTCTGTAAATATTGAGCATTTATCTTTCGTAAATTTTTTTGTACTATGAAGTTAATTATCAGATTATCGCAATAAATCAAAACTAATTAACTATAGTTTATGTTTATAAAGGAGAACAATACACGCAAGTAAAGATTGCACTTAAATTTATTAGTGCTGATAATATTATAAGGAAATAAATAATTCATACTTTCTTCATGCGAGTAAATATTTATAAAAGTTAATTCCATAAATCTCAATGGCACGTATTTAAGTCAAAGTTAAATAAATCACTAAGAAGTATAAGCGGTAAATACTGAAGTTTAAAGAATATAAAATTTGCAGTGAATTGTCAGCGATATAATAATTTCTTTGAAAGTAATATTTAAATAAGATTATTATATAGTCATATAATATCATTGAATATGTGTTTAAAATTTTATCTGATGTTTATAGAAATTATTAAAGTTTTCTGCGAATTACTAAACTTTAAATTAAATAATAATGCTATTGCCCAAGATGATCATTAAATTAGTTCTTAAATTTTTTTAAAAGAATAAATTAATATTTGTTTCACTACCATTGAATCACGCGTATAGTACGTAGCATAACAAATAAATCATACAAAAATAATAAAAAATAAACAATAAAATATCGCATAAACTTACGTCGTCGGTTCGTCCAGGAACAGGACCGTGGGATTATTGACGAGTTCCAGAGCAATGGACAATCGCTTCTTCTGTCCTCCGCTCAGTCTGTCCGCTCGTGTTTTCATGTGCTCGTAAAGCCCGAGAGTGGATAAAATCTCTTCGATCTGTGAATACGAGAAATTCTCAAATTATTCTAATCATTTGCCATTATAACGGATTTTTCTTTTCATCGACTTTCACGAAGTTATATTCGTTACTTTATCTCAAATGCCGAAGACAATTAAGACGTTCTTTCCACCCATTTCGAATTATAGAACAATTAAAGAAAAATGATATAATTTAGTAGATGCGACATTACATTTACAACTTTTTATAACATTTTGATAATGAAAATAGCTCCCTGTCGAATATTATACTCTAGACTTCTAAAATAAAATGATACTGCAATACATAATTAATGTTTACCCTCACTTGAGCCATTCCGCTATTATTGAACAGTTCTCTTATCATTTCAATACATTTTTTATATAAAGTGCATTGTAATATAAATAGCATTTCATTATATATTACTTATTGACTGTGGTAATCGTTGATCAATGTCAACAAATCTACAATATAATATATATACTTTTGTATTTAAATCTTCGTTTTATCTCTAGTACTTCGAGTGACAAGGTCTCATTAGCATTATAAGTCTATCTGCTTACTGTGAAAAACAGTAGGTTGGATACATTTTTCAAAAACAAAAAAATAATGAAGAAGAAATTTCAGTTGGTGTACTTTCGCGAATTCAATAGACAGAAGCTAACTCAACAATTCGGATATCCATTGTTACTTATTTTTAAATTAACGAAATTTCATCCAGTCAACAAACGAGGAAATGATTGAAATATATTTCTTGACATACTTTTCGAACAATAATTATTTTTTATTCTTTCAACGTTTGTAAAGGTATTACATAGCGCATGACTAATTATTAACAACACCGCGCACATGAATTAATAAATAAGCGAGAGAATGAGAGGGAGAGAGAGAGAGAGAGAGAATAATAAAACTTACGATGTTTTCTTTTTCGAATTTCGGCGTGTTGGTGCTGATTTTGAGCTCGGCGGACACGTGCATATTCTCAAGAACAGTGAGCAGCGGCTGCAGCCGGTCGTCCTGTGTGATATAAGCGCTGGACCTGCGTGCATAAATTATAATATTTAACTTCACTGAGATCACGCCTCGAGCATAAATTCGCGCGCTGATTAATTTCGGTAAACTTGCGCATGTATGAAATGGTTGGAGTCATTTCTTTTCATAATATTTGGGTTCGGATTTTTTTTTTTTTTTTTTTGTTTTTAAATCATATAATTGATACTTAGTAATAGATAACAAATTATTGCTTCCACCAATATCGTACAGGGAACGTGATGCTAATCAACAAACTCGTACAATATTATGTATTCCGTAAATAATTCATAGGCGGGATTCTCGTTTTTGCACGATTTATACGGAGTAAAAAATTTTCCAAAGAAATACGCAATTTTATGGAATACAGATTGTGAAATTATAATAAAATTAATTGTAGTGTATTAATTATTAAATTTATACATAAGTTACTCGTAGTATACTTGTAAAAAATGCTTTAAATTTGACCTTAGACATTGAAAAGTAATAAGTAAAATCTTTGAATAACGTCAATTCTAATTTATCAATTATATAGTATCGAATTCATGTCAGCATTTTAATTAGGCAAAACACTTGAACGTAAAATGTAAATAATGGTGACAATTGTATAAATATGCAATACTATAACCAGTATTTCTTTAGCTATTCATTTATTCGTGTACAAATCGACTAAGAAATTTTGCAAAAACATCATAATATACGTTTAAATTTATTTACATAATAAAGCAATTCTTTTCTTATTGTAAACACGTGACTTAACCATGGATGATTTATAACCTTTGTAATTTCTTGTTTAAATTATATATGATTTATGAACTAATTGGAACACTGTACTACGATTAGCAATTGAATGAAGTGCCTCTTAATAAGCAATAAAAATATTCCTTAACACATTTTTTAATCTGAATATCATCGATGCAAAGCTGCTTGCTGATTCATTAGAATGTAATGAAGACATTCTCATTGATTTTTAGTTGATCCAAATATCGAACAAGCTTATTATACAAGATGTATAAGAAAATTTCTTTTGATGTACATCTTCTATATACATAATAGACAATATACCAATCGCGACGTAAATCAATCACAAAAACTATTACATATTATAGATTCTTATTCGTGCAGAACATATATATATATATATATATATATATATATATATATATATATATATATATATATAGGATCGGATACAATACTCAAACAGAAAAATTGTACGTATCAGCCTCACCTACGAAAGGTCTCCATGTCTCGCACGCGACCGTTGATGTAGACAGTACCCTCGACGCCGGCGATTCGGAAGCCAGAGAGGACGTCGAGGAGGGTGGATTTTCCGGCTCCGGAGGGACCCATCAGCGCCACCAGATGACAGGACGGAAGCCGGCCGCTAAGCCCGTGGAGGATTTCTTTGTAGCCTGTGGAGACGATTTGGAGTTTTCTTAGTGGTGAAGAAAATCATGGATTTATGAAATAAATTTTAAGACGAGCAATTTTCGTTTGATATACATAATGCGATTGACTTTTCCCGACTGTCATCTACGTGAAATATAGGTCATGTATCTATTTTGCCAACGTCTTACATTGTTTCTAAATTTTAAAGACAACTATAAACCTGTATGTAAATTTAGTTGACCATCAATGAACCTCGTACAAAGTTTTAGGTTCTAACGCTTTCCTATTATAGATATGGGAAAGTTCTTACTGCAAGTTTTAATGAAAACTCCAAATACATTAATAGCAAAATCAAAAATAATATTAAAGGTTCTAATAAATCTATGTCTATCAAATGTACTTTTCCAGTTATTTATCATATTCAATACAAGTTTGATCGGTCAAATTCAACTCACAGTAATTCAGGCACAATAAAAATAGAGTTTCAAATTATCAAATTCATTGGATTGCAAACTATATCGAACTTAATTAGAAAGAAGTATTAATTAAAAGTAAAGAAGCACCATATGCTGGGAATGAAACAGCGTTAGTTTTTAAAACGTTCCACGACATACTTTGGATGGAATCAAAATATCTCACTCAATTGAGGTCAAATTTATAATCCAATTGTCATGAACATTTTTTGATAGTTAAATTACATGGGCTTGACTGGAATAGTTATGTTAGCGACTAAAAATCTTTTGTTTGAATAATAATAAAAATATTTAAGTTACTTATTTGCATTTAAAGCCACAATGTAGTTGCCTATTCTCAATTTAGCAATCAAAATATTTTACGTTCGTTAGGATTTTTTAAAATGAATCTATATTTCAAAGGGACGATTTGAACCAAGCATTTAATATTTAAGAATTTAATATTTTGTGGTTCAATATATAGAGAGCCACAAATCTGTATTGTCGCTATAGTTAATGGCCTCAATACAGAGTCTCCTATAAGTGACAGAATATTTTCATCGATGCTCGATCCAAATTGACCCTTTCAATCATATTTCTAGTTTTTTTTTAATTTTATTTAGTTTTACTTAATGTAAATTAGTTTTAAGTACTTATCTAACAACCAAAAGACAACAGATATTGGTAACAAGTTTATTCGAGATTGAATGAGGTTTAACTCTATTTACCTCCAAAATTAACTGTGTAATAAAGGTTGTGAACATAAGATACTGTAATAAGTATTTGTTCTAGTCAGAGGGATTTTTTAATTGGAATCTTTTTTCGTACCAGAATTAAAGAAATGATAACAGTTTAAGCAAAGATGTTTTAATCAACTTATATTATGAAAATTTATATTGTGGATTACTTCTTGTCAATGACAGTTCGGCAAGATCTACAAACGTTTTGATAAACACATTTATGAATGTCTAGATTAATTAGATCTGTTTTGCTTGAAAAGAAAGGATTTTAGTTAAAAACAAATCCTCTAAAAACATAAGTTAAATTTAATTAAAAAGAATTGCTCCTTTGAAAGGAAGAAATACCACATATCAGAGTTGCCTCTCTCAATCTGTTCTACATCTGTAACCTACATATCAGATACTCTTCCCCTGTAACTATTTCTAAAAACTATTGAATTTTTTCCATCATCTTATTTTTATTTTTTTTCTTTTGTTAAGAAATAAAATCTAACTATTATATAGAATTATAATTCAGTGATTATAAAAAGTAGGATAAAACATATAAAAAGTTTATAAAATTAAAAATTTCACATTTATCAATTTAACCTTAATTTATAATGATCTCAGTGTATTAAACAAATAGTTCGCTGTCGATCTGAATAAGACAAATTACAGAATACAGAAGCGATAATCTTCAAATGTCGAATAAGTTTATGGAGCCAAAGCAAAGAAGCGAATAAAAGATAAGTTACATATATATATATATATATATATATATATATATATATATATATATCGAGCTTTTTTAAGTATAGGCATTATTTTTTGTAAACTTTAAATCAACTTTGCCAGATAAGGCACTACATTGCATCGTGATTTATTTTAGAAAATTGAAATAACAAAATAAATAGCCGCTCGAATGCATCAGAAAATGAATTATTACCAAATACAAGAGATACGGAATCGATGTTATTAACCCCCATATATAAGGCGTATAAATCACGAAGCGCTCTACAGATGCGATAATAATGTTACCAGCAAAAAAAAAAAAAAAAAAATAATAAAGAAAGAAAAAACAAAACAAAACAAAACAAAACTGCATTCTCATGGTCGAGAATACGCTCGTTTCTTTGTATATAAATGTAATACTTCGACGAAGGCAAGTGGGACGGGGGAGAGGGGTAAGACGGAAGGAAGAAAGGGGAAACCGGCCGACTCACCTTTCCTCCAGCCGAGCGAGACCGTATAGGTGATGGTGTCGAAGGCGATGTCCACGCTGTCCCCGTTCATCGTCCTCGCGAACGGCGTGCCGTTTTTTTCCCTCATCGTCGGCGTCCCCGACGACTGCGGCGGCGGCGGCGGCAGTGGCTGCGGCTGAGGCTCCGCCTCCTGGCCCTGCTTCGAGCAGCAGGTGGACGGCGAATGCTGCTGGACCGGCTCCTTGCCCGCGGGGGCGGCGGCGCTCGACGCCTCGTGCATCAGTACTTCCATGTCACTCGACCGGCCGTACGAGCGTGCCACGTCTCGCCGCGCGATCTACTGCCTGCCGCTGCTGCACGTAAACGCGAAAAATTTATATGTATTTATACACATATTTATACACACACATATATATATAGTTGAGTATTTTGCGCCATTAGTGTATATAGATATCAAGGGACTCGCGGTGTTTTTTTTTTCAGATCAAAAAAAAAAAAAAAAAAAAAAAAATTGGCAAAGTCATTGCGGAGTAGAGATATGCTGAATGGGTCGGGGAGGTGTAGATCTGCAAATTTTTATCGTTCCTGCATTTATATACATAATATAGATTTGAATCTGGTATACCGGTTACTGTGCGAGCGGTTATAGAGAAAGAGATTTTTCGAGGATAATGCGTGCGACGATAGAGCTTGGGACGATGATGTCTTTTTAATGGACGCGTAAGTTCGGACAACGGTGCTTTTACAGATTAAAAATTTGCACGAGTCATCCGAACGTCCTTTTGAATCTATATTAGTGTATTTATGAATCAATTATATGGTATTATACCACGTATCAATTCTGTATTATTCTTACGACTATACTATAATCCGTTAAGTTTTTTTTTTTTTTTTTTTGATTACATAAAAATGAGTAATTGGAAATCTTACACGAAGAAAAAGTTTGATTAAGTATTGTTGATGTACCAAATACAGTTCCCCACGTTATTTTAAAATATTGATCTAAGTATATTTTATTGTACAAAATTTTTGTTTTTTTTTTTTTTTTTTTTCATTAATCTCCATTATTGAAAGTTTTTTTTTTTTAATGAAACTAAATTAATATACAATAAGTAAAATTAAATAACTGACTAATATAAGTGTTTCATTCGCAATATATTAGGTCAGAAGAAGGCCTTCTTACTGTCATTGTTTTTTATACAGTGAGTATAAATTAAAAGCTTTACAAGTCGCAACGATTATTGGAAATATGTAAAATAAAAAATTGGTAAGAAGCGGTAAAAAAAAATTCTTAAACATATATAATTTCTTATGCAATGGATAAAGGACATTTCTATCATTTATCCGCGTTAAGAATTCGTATTATTCAACAAATTCCTTGGTTCAATGAGAATTATAGTCTTTTTCATAAATTGAAACATCATGTTAATAAACCGACTACTTAATTAACATTAGAATTAATTAGCTAACCTTTGCTATTTCTTTATATGGAAATATATATATATATATATATATATATATATATATATATATATATATATATGAATAATCGTTATAAACTACACAAACTTATACCGATTTAATCAAATTCAGCGCACGTAATCAGAACTAAACTACGAACCGTATAAGCAGTCACTCGGCACAGCTCTTCTTTAAACAATTGCACCGTTCCTGCTCAAAATTTCCAAAATCAGCGAATGAAAATTTCTATGAAACATCTACGAAGCACAAACACACCGGATTAAGTGTATCGACGAACCGTCTCCACCAAATCACTGTTTCACAACTATAATAAACATACGTACATACATATGTGTATCGATATTCGATTTATGACAAATCGTCCGGGCACATCTCTATAACAGCGGCGCGCGAGACAATTATCTACTATAGAATAATGCGAAGACGAGCGTCGTCCAGACGCGCGCGGCGCGGACACCGTATGGACTCCCGCACACGTACGCGCGCACACTTCAAATCTCGGTTCTCGCTCGTGGTTCCTATATATACATACATACAAACATACATACACACACACATATATATATATATATATGTATGTATGTATGTATGGATGTAAGGATGTATGTATGTATATGTGTATATATTACGTATACCACCGATGCGCGTGGGGGGATAAGATAAAAAGCGAATCGCGCGCGCCGCTGCCACCACCACCGGCGCGCGACTCGCGAGTATCCGAAAGAGAGTCCAACGATGGACTGGATATACCGCGGTCCGTCTCCGCATCTCCACTTTTGTATATCTATGCGATGTGTGTGAGTATATAATATATATATATATATATATATATATATATATATATATATATATATATATATAGCGCATGCACCTGGTGAAGTTGGACTTTATACGCTCTCCGAGCTGATTGACTTCTTTTTCATCGATGCCACCCCTCCCCCCCAAAGCCAGCCAACCTCTGCGACGCCTAACACTATTTCGCAGGTTATTTTGCGCCAGCGTCGTGTTTTTATGTCAGTTTTTTGATCACGATGAATTATCCTCTTTTTTCTACTGTTGATGCCTTTATTATTACAAAAAGAGCGCATATCCCTGTCTATACTTCTATGTAATAACGTATTAAAAACTCGCTTCGTCAGGCTACGCTTGTTTTTCATTTAGAACCTTTATATTCGTGGCATTAATATTATATATATATATATATATATATATATATATATATATATATATATATATATTATCTGTTGTACACTGTCATTAATGAACAGGACAAAGCTATATAGCACCGATGTATTAATTAATAACCGTGTATAAACTAATACGTTTAGCGTAATTTTATGTGCGCTCTGGTTGCCAGGATCGGCGTACGGATTAGCGCACGCGCGTTTGTAAATACCCTCCCCCAAAAAAAGCAAAACAATTAAGAAATAATATGAATAATTAATCGAACGTGACGTATTATACGTGTTAGGTAAGAATCTCATCTCTCTAGCGATTATACAACAGAGAGCAGGACTATTATATATATATATATATATATATATATATATATATATATATATATATATACATATCAAACAAAGCATTTGGATCGCAAAGAACCAGATCGTTTTTACACGTCACTAAGCAGCGTTATTTGGCACAAAGTGCAAAACCGATCTTAAAATATTTTATTATAATTTAATATACCGCACATACAGATAGGAGAATTATGCGATTCTGTGATTATTTTAATCGCGATATAATTAAGCTTATAAGAATTAAAAGGTATGAAATGTGTGTGTGTGTGTATGTACACACACACACTTACATATCGTAAGTATCAAGATAATCTTAAATGAACTTGGACGAGGAGATACTCGGTGTAATACGTTGTACGATAATACGGTAATATCGACTCGTTGACCGAATTCAAGAAAAGTTAATTTTTTTCTGATTAACTCGATTCGGTACGTCTGTCTAACGACTTATATACCTTGTATTTTGTACAGCTTTCCAATTAACATTTAAATATAATATGAAGCATAGGATTCAATTATTCATAACATTATTGAAGTCTTTGTACAATAATCGTTTTAATAATCAAACGCGATGGAAAATTAAGGATAGTCTAAGATCAAACTCTGATTATAATAAAAATTATAACAAAAACACTTGATATATTACAAAGTAACAATGTAACAAATAATATGTTTACTATTATTAAAGAAATAGCATAATCCGTACTCATTGTGTGTATTAAAAATCTTACGTTATCACTAATGTAACATTTGGTAGGTGGGCATTTTTCGCAATAGACATTTCTCACAATGGTCACTTTTTCCAAAAATATATTAAGTACATATAGTAAAACAGAAATTGTAAATATTGATCCAATTAGCAGTTAGTTTCCATTCACTGAAAGTTTATGACCAATTTGAATTTCATCTTTCAAAAAAAAAAAGATTTTCTCATATATGTCTTATAAATTAAACTCTTCACATTTGGCTGGATCGTCTAAGAAGACGTGTCGGTGTCAATCGTTGCTTGGTGAAACTATACTCAAATGGAAATTTTTTTTTTGAAGAAAGGAACAAAAATATTTTAATTTTATTCTTTAAACGTGCTTGACTAAATTTTATAGCGTATTTTTCAATCATCTATTCCCGCAATGGAGAAACTGACCAATTCCAAAAGACACCACGTTAGGAAAAACCCGGAATTAGAGTACAGGAGGTAATTTGAGACAAAAATGTGAGCTCCTAGTGAAAGTTGGTATATTATTATTAGTATTATTGTTGTTATTGTTGTTATTATTATATTTACGAGCAGATTTTAGGATTTTATATACATGCGAGGGTTATTATGATTTTTTTCTCCCCTGTTTCTTTAATATAGACATTAATTAATCAATGTTTTCGCGATACTATAGGGGACCGAAGTCGAAAAATTATTTAAACATAATAAAATATTATACGCAGAGTTCAGAAATACATTTTCGGTAAAATCAACTATTGAGAAAAATCTCAATTGGGAAGACGGATTTGAGAAAAATGTCCACAAGCTAAGAATCTAATAACGATATATATATAATATCCTTCCAGAAAACGTTGAATATCAACTTGTACTATCTAATATAAACTGGAACCTTGCACCAACAAGAGAATCAGCTACATTTACGATCGCTGAACTAAACTGTACATTGACCATCAGTTTTCCTGTCCATATAACTATATATTATAACAATGCGAATGTGGAATCGAGCCCTCCTCGAGAGAGATTTCGAGGATGGCGGATGCGTATATTATAATGCTGGAAACAAAAGGAATTATCTCATCGTTCCAGGAAGTGGGGTTACCAGCGCGATCTATATACACAGTTCTACATATAGACTGGATTTATCTATATATATTGAGAGTACGTGACGTTGAAACTCAGATTTTAATCGTCATTTATTAAGTGGCGTTCTAGAGTTATATTTTTATCAATGCGAGAAAATGTCAGATTGCATTAGAAATGGAATACCGATTTTTTTTATTGGGCACGTTACATTGCAGAAGTTTGAATTATGGAATATAACCTAATGTAGAATGCATTGATTTAATGAAACGTGATTTTTATTCTTTAATTAATATAATATAATTATAATATATTAAGTCAAATTAATCATTTGTTTAATATCAATTTTTAAGGAAGTGAAGAACATCGATAACTCGATAAAAAGAATAAAGGAATCTTTTCAATATTTTTTTTTTCAAGATTAAATTAAAGATTACAATTTCGAGATTGAAATCTGAAAGGCTATTAATATTTTACGTTCATTTTATCAACGAAAATGAGCAGACTTCAAATGATTCCAAGGATGACTAGCACATTCCAGCGCACTTCGCGACTTTATATTGTAAAATGGCGCATTTTGGATACCAGCAAAATTCCAATTTGTGCGTTGATACTAAAGCTTTAAGGCTTTAAATTTTATTTTAAACCTTGAAAAAAAACAGCAATAACTGATCTACAGAGCTAAAAGAATTTTCGTTTAGGCTAATAATAAATTTGTTCCATACATATTCCAAATCATGGAAATATGTTACTTTTTATCACGGAAATTCATTTCTGTTCTCTTCCGTTGCGTAAAGTGGATTCTATAACTTCTATTATACTTTTCGCCTTTCATTGTAAATTATATTATTTTTCGTCACAAAATAAATCGTCCTAGTCTTCGTTGGAGATGCGAAGTAGGTGTATCGATGACAACACGCGTTTTATAAATTTTTAATGCATTTTTGTGTTCTTTTACATTTACAGCTTGCCTATTTTCAATTCAATTAGATTGGCATATAGATATATAGGAAAGATATTCTAATATTTCTTCAATTAATTAGTTTGAGGGAAGGTATAAAAGGATTCCACATTTATGATATAATGATGACGTATAGTGTAACAAAATTAAATAAAGTATTATGTTCCATTACACGAAAATAATATATTGCTGAAAATTTGCATAAATGCAAACATTCAACTACTACTTTTGTAAGTGTAAATCTCAGTATCCAAAGAATCATTATTTGATGGATTTCTTCCGGATATTATAATAGCATATCTATGACAGCGCGCACAGTCACTTTTCAAAAGAAAAATTTACCTCCGCAAAGGAAACAATAGACAGGCATGACCTCCGCCTCTCGAATTGCTATATATATATATATATATATATATATATATATATATATATATATATATATATAAGGACTTCTTGATGTGCGTGGATGATGAGCTATAGTCAAATATCGACTCGAAACTACGTGTGTTTCCATGTGCGAAACCGGGAGACAGGGACTTTAATGTAATTTACAAAAAACAAAAATATAAAAATGATATTAGCAATTATACAATTATATACATTTAAATATAAGTAAATATAATAAAGTCATTTAATCAATCATACTATAAATAAAAATCCAATTAGAATCAAAAAATTGATTGATATCAACCAAAGACATATATGTTGGCCTAATAATAAAAAGACTTTCCTTCCTCTACAATTCTATAGTCGAACTCAGGTGCATCCAAAACAATAAGTAGTGATAGAACTGTTATGTTTAATACTGGAATCAATTTATGGGATTATAATAGAATTAGGACAAGGTTAATAAGGAGGAATGGTAAATAAAACAAGATGAAGTATTTTAATATAACAGATGCAAAGATAACTAATTCATTTTTGCTCTATATTAAATGCATACCCCTAATGAAGATAATTTTTTATTCAAATATTTCCAAAGTTTTTCCAAATGGCTAAACAAGGCAAATTATGAAGCACAGTAATGCCTGACTGATTTAGTCGAAGCTTCAAAAAGTTAGACCATGATTGGCAAAAGTTTGCAAAATTGGCAAAACTGGACAAAACGCAGCAATGCTTGAAAAAGTTTAGCGAAAATGAAAGAAATTGAAAAAACAATTTCTCTATATATTGTACAAATGATCTTTAATTAGACTTTACCAGATATTGTTAAAAAAGTCAGAATTTTTTATGTTGTTTAATTTTGCTTTTAATTATTAATTTTTATCAGACATTATTCAATATTATCTTTGACCAACGTTGCCAAAACTTTGTTAAATATTTCCAAATTTTATCTACAATATGTACAAAACTTATCCATTCTTAAATTTTTGTGGACTTTAATATCGCAATTTGTCACATTTTCTAATGTTTGGCAACGCCTAGCCATGTTCTAAAAAAATTCAACGATATGGTTTTTTGGAAGGTTTTTACACTATTAGGGACATTCAGAAATAAAGGTACATCCGATATTTGCATTGGATAGGAGAATACTTGTAATTAGCATTCTTAGACTATCATACTAGGAAATATTCAAGAGCAAAGACAAATAGAGAGAGAGAGAGAGAGAGAGAGAGAGAGGCAGTTAGCTGGCTAGATAGATAGACATATAGTTACATAGGTAGATAGATAGATAAGTAGGTAAATAGACAGATTAAATGATAGATATATAGTTAGATAGATCGATACAGATTTATTTGTATTTAGGAGTTACACAATAAATTGCGAGAGAATGAGAGAGAGGGAGAGAAGAGAGCTGTAGGAAGCGATAAAAGTCATAAGAAGCGAATAAAGAGTAAGAGCGTGCACGCAAACACCGTATTAGAGTGTATGATATATAACACTTATCGATGAGACATCCGCGCACTTGCGCGCGCGAGCTCGTGTAACCGGTCAAAGTCCGCACGCGGCCGCGACCCGTATGTGACTCATATGACGTGTGCGCAGGGTTGCTGGGAGGGAAACAGGCCGCGAAATTATTCTCCCTTGATATATATATATATATATATATATATATATATATATATATATATGTCGCGCGCTTTTGTATGAATGACGTTTTTATTGTATGTACCACAGCGTGATCGCTGATGAACAAATTTCTTTGTTTCACTCTCTTATGGGCATATGTTATAAAATTCACGCGGTACATATTGTTAAGATGCAATTTTGTATACATGTTTAAAGCTTTAGTATATTACCGAAAATTAAATAGAGCCTCCATTTTTATGTTGAAGATTTTTCTTATACTGTTCAAAATACGTTCAGTCTATCTGTCCAACATTTTTTTGAATATACACCTTTGGGCTGCAGGTAACTGATATAGATAACTGATCTATTTATATATATATAATACCTTTCGTTTAATTTCTTAAACTACTTTCTATTTTGTGTCAAAGTTGTTCTTGAAATACAACATCAACTAAAAAATGAAAATGAGCCCAAGGTCGAGTGCTTAGCGAAATAAAGTTCAACATGTACTTTGATGTATTTCGAACCATGCAATTCACATGATCAAGTAAGAAATACAGTTTCTGTATTTTAAAAATAGATCTTAGCCTGACAGGGCCTTATTTAGCCAAAAATACAAATTAGGTAAGTTATTCGAATAGTCTCTGTAATGATATAAAAGATTGGTCTTTGGAGATTTTTTTAGCTGGCTTGGATTTTGAAGTATACTAGTGTGTAAGAGGAAATAATATATGAAAAAGCTGAAATGTCTCTCCATTCGGCCCTTACAAGCTCATTTTCTTGATTTGCATAATTCATGGCTGTCGATGATTTCTTAGATGTATAAGAGACCTACGCAATGTGTAAAAGAATTTTCATGATACGCACATATCGGGATAACAGAGGAAAAACTATACTGCCACGATAAGCTGGGAATTTAATTGTAGAGCCGAAGCGTTAAAAAAGCGATTGATAAGACTTTTGAACGATAATTTTATAATATATACTATAGTATAATTAACGTATTCGCGCCCAACACAAGTACGCTTCGTATTTATACCATATGTATATGGTTACTCTTCTCGTCTTCCTTTGTGATCTATACACGTTACACACGCGCGCGCGGGCACACGCATATATATATATATATATATATATATATATATATATATATATATATATATATCTATATAGGCAAGCACTGATTTCGAATATCAAGTGCACTAGTACCATGAATTTTTATCTGCGCAACCTACTTATGAATTGTCGTTCTTATTAGATTTCTATTAAATAGCCAAAAAAAAAGAATCTTGATACATTTGTAGCATTTAAAATATGAAGTTTACATAATATTATCGCTATATCTCTGAAATTGTTAAAAATATTGATATTACGAATAATCAGAAAAAGTTGAAAATTGTATTCTCATTCAATTTCATAACATACCCGATCTTTATACGGACGGCGCTAATTACACCTATATATATATATATATATATATATATATATATATATATATATATATATTTATATTCTTGTGTATCAATTCAGTTTGTTTTCGTGATATTATGATGAAAAAAAAAATGAATTGTTCATAACTTTGTAGACACTGTAATAACAGTTATATGCGATACCTATAAAAAATGTAGTCTTTATTTTCCAGTTCAATGATCTACGTGAGATCCACCAAGAATCCAACATAAATTATATGAATGTTCTTAGCTTTCTACTGGATTTGACACTTCAAAAACCATATGGTAATCGAGCGATATTAACTTTTAGAATTCTAATTTGAAAGATAAAGTGGAATTTTATAACAATACAAAAAATTTTTGTTCAATTCTTGATCAATTCCACATGGATTTTTTAACTCGAAACTCAAACTACATTTTTGATAGGGGTGAGGTACAAATAATGCTAAATTCTCAAATCACGTGAATTCGGCAGTTTATGCTGAAAACATAAAAAAGTCCAAAAATCGTGGATCAAATTACGTGTGATAAATAGTACGTGAATTGGAGATATCCGAAGATAAGAGAACTTAATGTATTCACTATTCTGCATGAGCATTTATTAATGAGAAAACTGTTTACAAAGTCAGTATGGTATTGGTTCCCAGCCGATCCAAAGCATCAATCTATTCACGATTCAGAGTACCATTACTAATTATTGAAGCCAAATAAATAGGACTTTTCATTGATATTAAATAATGGATGATACGTGATCTGATAAGATTGTAGCATTCGCATTTTGGGATTCGCTTCAAATTTTGTGGAATAGTTATCTTGGGAAAGGTCAAACGATCAATAGAAAAAATTACATAGCGTAGCGATATCGACTGAATGAAGAAATAAAGACTAAATTCCATGAAAACGATCGTCGAATTAAATGAATTTCGCTGCCAATGACATCCCAACTCCATATATTCAAAACTGGACCCTAGGTACACTGACTGTTTCGGGACCCAAAAAAAAAAGGAAAAACCAAAGAGACGTCAAATCCAGGAGAAGTTATTTGGCTCATATGAAGAAGCGAGTTCTACCTAAAAACTATAGAAAAATTAGAAGAACGCGAGATAAAATATGTCACCTCTTTGGAAAATATATCATAATGAGTAAAAAGTAATTTTATCGAAAAGTCACATTTCGGGACTTACTGAGTGATGCATTAATTTTTTCTTACCAAAAACATACATTTTTGGATGTGATTCAGACTAATTTGTTTTTTCAACAAATTATTTTTATTTGAAAGTATGACATTTGGGTGTTTGTGTTCGCTGCAAATAAATATTTTAATCTTCTTTCGACACGTTTACATTGTTATGATTTTTACTTCATGAAAACTTTAGTAAAATCTACATACGATCTAAGTATGATGTAACATAAGTGTTATTTTTCTTTAAAGTAAAATTCAAAGCTTCAAACTTTTTTGAGAAATCAGATGTTGCTCAAACTTTCCAAAATAGAATTAAATTTAGGGGTTCTCTGATTTCTTAAAAAAAAACTGAAAATATATGTGCAAATTTATATGTACACTGTATTGTAATCATTTTTCAGAATAAATTCAAATTATTATTTACAATTGACTTCTGTCAGTATATCAAGAGTTTATAAACAAAGAAATTAATATTGTTTGTTTTATAGTAAAAAAAGTCCATAAATCGAATTCCCCATGGAAATTTTAGATCGATTAAGGGCGAATCCTCTGATTCAGCATTTAAGACATCTACGAGACGATAAGCGTGTTTGAACTGAAACGTGCAGCGCGCGTTTAAGAGATGAGAAGAAGCCTGGGTGTTTGAATGTTGCGGAATTCGTTCGATAAATTCGAAGATGTGTGTGTGTGTGCGTGTGTGTGTGTGTGTAGCTATTTTTCATGTATCATAAGTGACTTACGCGACATGAATAATTATATTAATGCGTGTGCGCCACACGCAATAGTTCGCCCCAAGTATTGTGCGCGATAAATAAGCAGGAAAGCTCTATCGTCGCAATTGCTTTTGCTATTTGAGCTTTTATATGGAATGAAATAATAATTATTATTATTATTGTAGTTCTGAGCTGCACATCGACTCGATCATTTATCCTGGTACGTTAATGTTTCTGTACTGTATAGCGATGTAAAAGTTTGTGCGGAATTCAATCAATACGTATGAAATATTGCTTTAGATCTTTCTTAATTGAAATTTTAATGTTTTAGGCAAGGAAAGTGAATTGATTAGAAAAACACATTCATGAGGAATTTTAAGATATTCATAAAATTATTATCTCAAGGCTATTAAATTCTTTTATGAAAATTCTTACGATATATTAATATCGTTTGATTAAATTAAGAATTTTCTGTACATTGATAATTTCGCAATATCTAATATCTGTTTTAACCTCATCCTTCTTTTATCATTGCACTTTATTCTCTTTTTATCTTAATTAATTTCCAAAAAAAAAAATCACTAGATGAATGTTTATTATATTTTATATTAATTGAGATGCAAGTTCAATCTATATATAGTTTCATTCGTTTAATTTCAATCGTTTTCTCAAAATAGACAAATACATTTAGCAGGTGAATTTTATTCAACATTCATCGAACCCTTACTTAAAAGTAGATAATAAAATTTGACTTGGAAGTACAGTTAAATATGGAAGTTGTCAACACGGTTATGCATTCGAATAACATTGTTTTGATACACAACGTGTTTATCGTTAAATTTATTTACTCCTCAATAAAAATGCATTATTCACAGTCAGATATTAGAAACTACTTTCACAAATATAAAATCGTTATTATAATTATATAATTATCACGTATAATGATAATTCTTGTGGAACTCGCATGAAGTCGATTTTAATAAGATCGATTATATAAATAAAGTTGCTTAAGTTGAAGTGATTCCTATTGATTTTTATTGCGATATTATTCTTGATTATTATTCAAGAATGCGAAAATAAGAATGTTTCAATGCACTCGTATATTAAATTTTGATATATGTATGCATTATACATTTAAATATAATACACCAAGTAAAAACGTAATAACATATTGAACGGCTACCACCGGGCACCATATAATATATTATAACGTGTTAAAAATGTAAAAAATATTTTTATTTCAATCTCGCTTAAAAATTAAACTAATAAAGATATTTATTGGTCTTACAGTCCTATTAAATTAAATAAAATAATTATGTACAAACTATTAGAATTACGACAGTGAGACTGTCCTTGTTTATGATCACCTCCGCAGACTAATCTGAAATAAAAATCATCAGTTTAGCTGGAAGACAATGCTGTAGTTAATAAAGGACAATCTGACTGCTCCCTTCCCCCCACCAACTTATCTACTAAATTTATTGTTACCGCATCCGCCTGGTCCAACATTTCGAGCTCGCTTCAGCTCCTTTTCAGGGACTAAATTAAGAACCTTATAATAATACTTTATATACCCTTATTATCCCCACTATTAAAAATCTACACATGCTTCTTCCTTTTTGTAATCTATATATTAATATAATACTTTTAGTATAAAATTTTAATATAAATCAAGTTAATAAAGAATGAACAACGCTATCTAATTTACTAATTACAAGTTTTACTTTCAGCTATACCAATAATTTTTTATTACAGATTAGCATACGGGGGCGATCATAAACAAGCATAATTTGACTGCCATTATAAGTGTAATAATTTATATATATTTATTTTAATTAATTTAACAGGACTACATGGCCAATAAAAATATTCATTAGTTTATTTAAAAACAGTCGACATATGTAAAATAAAAAAATTTCAGGTCAAAATTGTACGAAAATTTTCTTTTCAAGTTTTAATTAACTTTAATATTTTTAAGATATTATAAGACTTTTGTGAAATCAAACATTTTCTATAGCTACCTGCGTTTTGCTAAAATTTGATCTCGATACTTTATACGTATATTATTATATTATTTTTTATTCTTTTCATTATTTA
The DNA here is from genome assembly GCA_018907035.1 of Sycobia sp. Sy_11. Taxonomy (NCBI): domain Eukaryota; kingdom Metazoa; phylum Arthropoda; class Insecta; order Hymenoptera; family Epichrysomallidae; genus Sycobia; species Sycobia sp. Sy_11. The sequence continues at coordinate 2,807,931 of JACCIC010000042.1, forward strand.
CGACATAAAAACTTAATAATAGTATATTGCATTACACGTTCGATATAGTTATTGTCATATTACTCTTGAGGGCATCTTAGCACACGTGTAAAGGGATTATTTTACTCTCGTTCATACAGCTAATAGTTGCTTGAAAAATTTAAAAATTAAGATGACATCAAAATAAGTTGTGCATATATTATTCAATCTCACTATATAATATATATATTTAGAGAATTAAAATACAATCTGTATTCTTTAAAAAATAATAATAAGGCTTTTTTTAGTCACGAAAATTAATAAGCCATCAAATAATAATGAAAATATCGTAAAAAGAATACAAATTGGAAATAAAAGCCCATTGAAATTGTTTTGAATTATTGTTGTCTTGAATTATTTTATTTAATCAGTGATTAAACCATACTAGATATAGAACAAGAAGTATCTATAATTAAGACTCCATGAATATATATTTAAATAGGAATGCAATTAAAAAAAAACTCACTGCCCTTTTTCTACCTGAGTTTTTTAAATTTTCGAAGGAAATCTAGTTTGATATCAGCTTTAGAAATAGAAGCAACATCTACTTACAACTACATTTACACATACAAATACTACATGTATATAACATATACTACATATATATAACATCGATACATTTATTGCAGTTTCTGAAATTGAGGATTTATGCGATTAGTTTCTTTAGCTATTTTATCGGCAATGCTCTTTCCGAATTATAAGTTCAATAATAATAATAGGCTTATGTGTAGATAGGTAGCCACAATAGCGATACTTTATGTTGCTATTCAACAATTAATTTGCATATCTTCAAAACAAATAATTTTGTTTTTGTAGCTAATTGGGTCAGATCATCATTTCCAATACACTCAATGAATCTAAATTAATTAAAGTATTTGGTCTATTGTTTCAGTTTACGTATTCCAACCAGGATTGAATTACTGTATACATTCTGCTGTAAATTTAAATTCCTCGCTATTAATACTTTTTGTGATAATTATTTTCGGCATTGACCAGGAATATGGAAAAACCAACGCCTGTGCATTTTAGCATTTTTATACCAAACAATGTAAAAAAATTGTTTATCCGTTTTTGTCTCGATAGCGTTCGAATTTTTCTCGTCAATTATCAATTGTATTTGTTTCTTTATTTTTCGATAGTGATAGATAAATGTCGCATTGTTCATATAGCATGCGAAAATATATATTTAAAAACAGAAAAATTAAAACTGGTTTTTGTTTTGTTTCGTATTGCATTATAGACGTGATGCATTACACGAGATTCGGTAACAAGATTTAACTGTATGGTAGCACGATCAGTTTAAATTTATTATCTACTAATCTATATCTATCTTCTATGCTACCTTTATATCCCATCACAATTCTAATAGCGGTGTTCCCTCGAATACGGCATGGGACATTTTTTTATTTGAGAGATACTCGATGCTTTCCTATTTCATAATCGTGTTACACGCAAGATTTGTATAATTGTAATAACATTTGATAATTAGCCCTCCATTGTATAAACAACGCATAAATTTCATGATATAAAGAAATTTATTGATTACTTGTCAAGTATTCTTTATTTTTTTTTGAGAATGTCAATTCGTTGTCAAACTGTATTTCCAATTGAGGCGCAAATTTATTTACCAAATACCATGATTGGCGGTTGCGCTTTCTTGTTTTTATTATTGAAACAAATCATTGCAAATTTCTCGGATTGTAACACTAATCAGCTTTTAAATAAATGTTCGCTCGCGATTTTTATGATTTCTTCAAATCTTGCGAGATCGTGATCAATTCTTTTAATTGACATATATACTGCAGCATTATCAAGAAAGCGTAGATGTTTGTAATTATTTCATGGGTTATTAAACTAATAAGCGAAGTAAATAGTGTATAACAAAAGATTAAAAAAACTCCAGTATATGCCATTCAGAGAATAGTGATACTATCTCCTTCTGTGTACATGTGTATGCGTATTCGTATGTTATAAATTTAAGAAACTTCATCCAATTTTGCGTGCATCCGATATAAACTCACTTCGAAGTATCCCAAGAACTGCGTTGTTGAAAGATCCCCATATATCTAGAAATGCGTTTAAAACTGCTCCGTTTCTGCAATATACCTCAAATATGTGCAAAGTGAACATGATTAAATCATGATGACAGGCTAATTGTTTTTTTTTTAATTCTCTTTGATTTTTAGGTATACGTAAGTCAATACTTGTCCATTTATCATCGTAACCCAAATAAACGACCGTGTGATCGGTGGAGTCTATGAGAGGGGCATCACAGAGCGCTGTGATCTGCAATCAAGGTTTTCTCAGCTCGCAGCACCTGTACAACACCATGCGCGAACCAGTAGATACTTCGTACTGAACATCATAGTACAGTTCGTAGTGATCCAATCAGTATAATATGCTACGTGGTAAAGCACGAATTGATATAACCTCGGATAATTCATTATATTAGTATGCTTTTTATTGATTTTTTTTTTATAATTATAATGTCTGAAAACTTACGTGGTAACCACGCGGAAAAAATATATAAATCATCGAAAATTTTATCTATGTTTTATAAATTTTTCGTCTTCTTCTATAATTTTACTTCTATACTGCGTAACTTGGAGACATGATTTTATTTGACTTTGTGAAGCGAGTAGTAATTACATGGTCATCTAAATAATCATAATTGTCCTTCGTCATTCTAATGATGTTTATATAATTATCAGTATAAAAAATAAAGAAGTATCTCAGACAGCATTTCATGCATTAATAAATTTATTAACAGTGATTGGGAATTTTGCAGTATTTGTCTCAAAAAATGCTGTAACTGTAACGTTGGTGGCACTGACAATGCAATTATCGTCAACCTCTGTCGTGAGAAAAAATTTTTGTGAACTGGGAGAGTTTGAGATGGGATTACAATTCTGTGCTATTAAAATATATGTTATGTTTTTTCGGCGACATATTAATATTTTTTTTTATTTATATTTTAAACAATATCACGAGTGATTGAAGCGTCATTTTTTAGACAATGTTTTTGAACATGTCTAACTTCTTAACGGTAGAAATAAGTAATGTTATTCTATCATATTCTTTGCAGACAGATTAATAAGTATATTTCCAAGTAATTTCTATATCGGCAAGATTTATAATTATCTGTCTTCCCATGCCAGAGCATGTTTAAATTCCGCTATACCGTGTCCCGCTTTCGCGAATGTTATTGATCATTTCGATGAAATCTCCCATTCTTTGAATTTCTATATTATAGTATCGTGAGATATCAATGAGCTAACGTTTTAATATTATAAATCTTCCCGATCTTTCCAGTAACTGATTTCCTTACTTTATCCTGGCACTGATAGATTGCTATTTTCTTAATTTATTAATTCCTGAGCTGTTTTACCACTATTTACATAAACACACATACCTGATTCTGATATTCTTAATATAAACCGGATTTTATCCGGCTCAACTACTTTTGAAGAGGCACTGAAGTAGTCCTTACATGCAACTTCAATTTTATTCAGCGTTGTTTAAATTCAATTCAAAATATTCCGTGTTCTAATTTTTAGGAGCGATGAATTTTCCATAATTTCTGTTTTTGGTCTTTTCAGATACATCGATTTCAAAATACTGTCGGTTATATCGATTCTCAAGTCAAATTGATATTCATTCATGAAAACTATGTAAGAAATCATGCCTAGTTTGCTTGTTCAAAAAAAAAAAAACGAAATTATTACCTCATCTTAACGACGGGAATTGAATAAGATAGTTTAAGACGATTTATTTAGGCTTATGATTTTAGTAATGGTATCAGGATCAAAAATTTGCAAAAAATTGGGTTCGTGTTGTTGATTGAGTTTTATTTGACTAAAGAATTTTTAAAAGCGTGAATCATTAGACGAAACGTACGAAAGCGGTCCTGAATGACTGATCTAAAGAACCAACTCTATATATGTTAGTATTTCACATTCTCATTATCACTTATTAAGACAATAACAACTACTTTCTTTGATATCCATTTAAATCTGAAGGTATAAATTTACCAAAGCAGCGAATTGTTTATAAATGTTTCAAATAATTTTTTTCTTTGCAATTTTTTTATTTGATGTAATCATACTTAAATTGATGATTACGATGTCTTTCAAACTAAAATAGAGAACAACAAATAGAAGCAATATAAGGAAACGTCTTTTTTCATACGAGCATTCTAAATTAACTCTGAACGAACAGGCTTGCATATTTTTCGTAATCTAATGTATGAATACATAATTTCACAAGGCTTCACTGCTAATGAAAAAAAAATTAAATAAGTTCAGTAAGGTTATTTCCAAATGTTGTTTAAGTAATTTATTTTAACCTAAATACGCTGTTAATATTATAGCGTTAAAAATAAAAATCAAAGAAAACTGTTTAGTAAAGAAATGAAATAATTATTAAACAATAAAAGCACAATGTCCTTAGAAGCACGAAGTATACATCTTTACCACTCAATTGTTCAACTCAAAGACGAACCAAATGAATATATCATAATAGGCAAAAGCAGCTGAACCAACTATGCAATAAAATATAATCTGAATTTTAAGAATCAGATTTTTAACTCTAATATATATATATAACCATTCAAAGTAAAACAAAATAATTGAAAAAGTATTAATAACGACCCACAACATACTTGTATAATGGCTTGTATCCTCGGTGCATATTCGTATTTACGCGCAGGGCATAATAAGCAAACGCGTACTCATTCAATCGGAAGCCGCGCCATGAAAATAATAGGCTGGCAGCACAAAACAAAAGCGATAGACGAATCCGCACGGGGTATACATATGCGAAGAAGAACACCAACACGAGCAAACGATAAAGAGGAACGATTATCGAATTTATGCAGTCTTATCATTATTATCATACCCATTTCTCTCTCTCTCTCTCTCTCTCTCTCTCTCTCTCTCTCTCGCTCAGTGTCTGTCTTCTACTCGTGATGGAACAAAGTGAGACGACAATTGTGGGCGAATATGGTACTTTCGGAGCTAATTGCGCAATGATCGGCACTTTCTTCGCTTGGCCGGGAAAGATCTATATATGTATATAGCTGGGGCGAAGAGATAATTTCATACGCATCAGGATAGTAGAATGGTATTGCTGTAATTGCGTAGAGGAGCAGTGCCTGAAGTCGAGGGTGGCGTGCGAGCGTGCGCGACATCGGCATACGTCGCTGCGTTATTGCCTTAATCTTAAACCTGTGAAATTTTTGCATTGGATGAAAATAAGAGTCAGTGTGCCGATAAAAATTTGATTATTATCGGCGGGCATGGCAAATGCGCGATACGAGTAACATGGAGACAGAAAATTTTACGGAGGAGCTCGTGTGCGGCGGCACTGAGGATATTCTGAGCGTAGATGAATTTTTTATCACCAATCGATCGACTGCCTATAGTTTAATTCGTTCCATAACTAAAGTCTCAAATCGCACTGCAAGAGCCTTACGCCGAGTACGAATGAAAATGATAAATTGTAAAAAAAAAAGAACTTGAATACTTGTTGCTCCGTCGATAATTATTTTTCACTTAATTTTGCGGTATAAATCCCGCTTGAATCATACTAAATAAGTACTCACGGCATCTTCCCGTTTTTATAAGACTCTCGCTACGTAATGCAAGTGAATATAAGCTGGTAATTTCAAACGATGTACTGTAAGACGATTCTTGAAAAAAATTTTTTCATTAGCGTTTACGCACCGTGTCAGAACTTCTATCAGAACACGTTGGCTCTAATTATTTAATAAAATGAAAATATAACAATAATTTACTGGGGATTCTGTTGGCATTACATATATATATTATAATTAGGTATCTCTTCTTACTCTATAATATTACCTTATTCTATTATATTATGGTTGATACATTAGAAAAATCCGACAATCAAAATAAAAAAGTACAAATTTTAATTATAATTTAAGTCCTAAACGTTTTTGAACTAAATATCCGCAGAAAGAGCATATTATGAAATTATTGCACTAAAATTAAGAATAACACTTTTGAAATTTTTTTAATCCATATTAAGCTTTATTCAATGCTAATCATAAATGGCATTTCCTCTGACTAATAGAATATTGAATATCTTAGTTTCTTAAGAAATTAACAATTATATATACTCGTCAAGCATTAATTCATCGCGTTCTATGCAATCTTCAAAATATTTCGCAACCTGATCGGTATACTTACGGCAGCTCCGCGGCTCGAGCTACAAACTGTTGAATCTGAATTATTTTTATCACAACGCCTCTAAGCAGTTCTTCAGCGAGTTCACCAAAATGTGAAGTCAACGCGAATGAAGTATATATATATATATATATATATATATATATATATATATATATATATATAGTAGAGCGTAATAAATACATATGCTCGATGATTTATCCAGGCACTACAATATAACGTCCCTGCGAAATGTCGTATTATACGAGATGATTCGGCAGAATCGGCATCGAAATTTTAATTAAGATCGTTAAAAAAACAAATAGCAGAAAATTACACGAGTGTAATAATAATAACAATCGTGTAGGAAGGATTTTGCCAGTAGTGCGTGTGTGTGTATGTAGAGATGCGTTAGAAGCCGTGAAGGTCAAGTCTCCGATTATCGGATATGCCTCTCGTTGCACATTCAATATTTATGCAAATTTTAAACGGTCAATAATTTGTTTATTATAGTTAATATTATGTGATATAAAGTGTGCGCTACGAAAATTTCTATTAGAAATATCGACCAGCCAATTTATTAATTCATATTCGACCGAAGCGAAATATATCATTGTTATTCTATCAGTTTTCTTTTGTTTGTTTATGGTATAAAGTATGTATAAAATCGATAATAACGGTAGAAGAAAATTCTTTTAAATCCTTGCTTTTTCTATACGCTGTTTAGAAAACTACGTAATAGGCGACTTCCATCGTTACATATGGAATGATTTTATAATGGGAATTATAATTATTAAATTATAACGAGTATATAATGGGAAAAATTTTGAATTCTGTCTCTGTAAAGGGACAGGCTTGCGATTAAAATGCGATTGGTACAGAGTAGTGCCTTGTTTATTCCTAAACTTCAGTTATATAAGAAATGTTAGAAATTGAAATCAATGTTCATAACTGCTATCGTGCAATTATCAGGATACGGAATGAGCGAATGTTTTTATTATTATTATTATTAATATTATTGATTAACTTGAATACGGATTATCTCTTTTAATTTCTTATATAGTAGAGAACTGGCTTCAAATCAATTGAATTTTTACAGAAGAAAAAAGCAACGATAATTGAATGCAATTTTAAATTATTTATATGTATATTCGCAGCTGAGCTTAACATTTTTGTTTTTACATGTTTGTCGGAAATGTATATTGAGATAAGGACAATAAAGATTATATCATTGTGTGGCTTGGCGATAACTGTACATAATACGATTTTCATCAGTGTTTTATTCCTTTGCGGGTGTTCTTCGAAAAATGAATTTGTAATTGAGAAATTATAATCTTCGCCTTGAATGTCTTCTTCAATGGATAAAAATTAACTCATTAGAGAGGAATCGATGTCGAAAGCGAATCTCGATTTATTTTATTTTCTAATAAAAGTAATTTTGATTCATCGAGAAATTGAAAAATCAAGAACTTTCTTTACTTACTGTTACAGTTATGAATATATCAAATAATAATAAAAATAATGATAATAATAATAATAGTTGACAAAATTATAAATTAATAGAAAAACATTCGAGTATATTTATACAAACTTAGATTATTATTACTATTATTATCTTTTATGCAATGCTCGATTAATTGATTACGTTTCTCGTGTATATGTCGAGAACGATTAGAATTATGCTTATCTATATATCAATTTATATATATATATATATATATATATATATATATATATATATTCTGTTTCTCACCCGAGCTTTTCAAAGCTCGTGGAAGAAAAGAGCCGAGTGCGCTCGCGCGCAGAGCAGCGCCGATGGGATCTGTCTTGCGCGGCTCAAAAAAACTCATGTCTCCGATCACAGATCACACGCATCCTCTTGCCGATGCGCGCTTGCGCCACGTGGTCATATAATGTGTACACCCCTATAGAGAGCGAAGTATAATGATATTTTTAACGCGCGCGCGTGTGTGTGTGTGTGGATAATATAATATCGGTTCTGACGTGTGTGTAATGACACAAACAAAATCTATAAAGCGACAGTCAACAGTTAGCGCGAGGTCAAGTTTCATTGGAGATTTTTTGTTTTTCCTTCATATATATATATATATATATATATATATATATATATATATATATATATCAACGCTGCGATAATGCGAAATAATGCAGTATATACAGTAAGAATTAATATCTGGGATAATCTGAGATAATACGTAGTTAAAGGCAGAGAGGACGTGGATTAGATTGTTTAAAAATTTCTCCAAAATTCAATAGATTTAACTGGGACATTTTCCATAGGATAGTTGAAAATTCGTCTCGTTTCATTTATTTATCTAAAAACTTAACGAAAGAAATTCTTCCAATAACATCCTTTTCTTATAAAATACGGTAAGGAATTATAAAGCTGGTGGCCTATCTATTGCGTTGTATTCATTTTATCAAATTTTATACTCTATTTATTATTGTGTATATATTAATTGAGAAGAAGCATTTGTTGTTGTTGTTTTTTTAATGTCTATGAAAGCCAGTTCTTACGAATTATTTTCGATCTCTCGGCGACTTACTCGATCTAATTACCTCGATTTCCAGAGGAAAAAAAAATTTTACTTTGAGCGCACAAGTTGACACAAGTACTAGTATATAAAGAAGAAACACATTATGGCTCAATCTCGACTCTTGTACTGTTAACACACCTAGGTCAAGCTCAATTATATATATATATATATATATATATATATATATATATATATATATATATATATGTAATTGTATATAATTATTCTGCTCATCATCTAGGCTCTATCAGCAAGGATACGAGGTCGCTTCCTGATGGTGGCATATTATACTAAGTAATTATATGCACGAGTGCCGTGCTGTACTCGAATGATACACCTATATATACGTACTTTTTTTCATTACAGTCCGGCATGCATGTGTAAATAGCAGTTTGCCGCTTTCCCTCGAAGCGTCAAATTTTCGCGAGCTTGCGTATATATATACCTTGGTCCCGTTTCGTCTTCAGGCAATTTTGAATAACAATTGCTCACTACTGAAAACTGTATAGTACATCGAAATTGGTATATTTTCGATTTATTTATACATTTTATCCTATCGTTAAGAGAGGTCGCGAGCTTCGTTCAAGCTGAGCGAAGTAACCGAAGCGAATTGTCAAAATGAATCCTGTAAAATTTTAGAAACCTAACGTTGCTGTTTTTTATCCGCGAGATATAGAGAGTATTTTTTTACTTATAATTATACTATTTCCATCGAATCAACCGGTGAACTGACATTGTATTTATATTTACGTACGAAAAAATCGTGAAAACTCGTCACTGTATAATAGTTGCGTGATAAATTAAAAATCTCGACTTACAAACATGCTGATTACTCTTACGACATCTGCAATTGTGGCGCTAACTTCTTTTCCTTTGCAACTATTTTATTTTCCAAAAAAATTTATAAATATGCAATATTGATATTATAGAATGAAGTTTTTTAGCTCCAGCCAGTATTTTTCAGCCCTTTAAGGGTGTCGCAATGTAAAAACTAAATACGGGAATAGAATCAACGATGGCTATAAATTCTCATTTGACTATAATTCTAGCAGTTTCGTATATGGGAGATAATCATGGCTACACATCCCAATCTCGACGAGAATGCGAAATTGCGCTATCTTAACCGTCATTTATCAATGTATATAGTAAATAATTTAAGGCTTCTTTGTAAAACATCAATTTTTTATGACGCCGCAATATTGGCACTCTTATGAATGGCGTTAATGAGCAACGAGTCAAGTAAAAAGATGCGCGTTAATTTTCAAGAAATCAGATGCTAAAATTATTGGTTCTTACTATAATTAAATTAGTCAACGAATTTTTTTTGTGAAAATCCACTTTTTGAGTACTGGGAGTTGAAGCTAAAATAAGATTTTTAATCCTAAATCTTTGAATCACTCCGTAATATGTATATAAACGTGCAGTTTCTTGGTATAGCGTCCACACACGCGCGCGCGCGCGCACATAAATACGCCAGTTTCACGATCGAGTCCCTCCCATCTCCCGTTTCCTCCGCCGTCAGTTTCGAACCACCATGAAGGTACAATAAAATAAAAAAATCTCGCCGAACACGTACGTTCGAGATAAAAGAAAATACGCACGATGATAATGAGGAGTAGAAAAGAATGAAATGGCGATCCCTCGCGTAAGGCAATAACTTTCTCCCCTGGCGCTCAGCGCCGATGATCGACATTCTCGAAGCTACATCGAGTATACAGGGCTTCGAGTATGTATATGGTATATATATATATATATATATATATATATATATATACCATATACAGATATAGATATACCATATATATAGGTAGGTATATAGGTATTCCGAAAATGGTAATTACTGCCTAATACTGTTTGGGCCGTAATAACCGTCATTTTTGCGGCGAGGTTTTTGGTTCTTGAATGGCGTGGTTAAGTAAAAGAAGGAGGAAAGTAAGTATTTCGTAATTGCCCCTTGAAAGAGAGGTGCGTATGCAAGAAGAAAGAAATATGCCGGGTATTAAAAAAAGAACCGTTTTGAATTACTTCGAAATGCTTTCAAAAAAAAAAAAATAAATAAATAAATAGAAGAAAAAATCTCGATTCTCGACATGTGGAATCTATACACGGGGTACAAGTTTTTATCAAATGAATAATTATTCGTATCGCTTTGCAAGAATCACTGTGTATCCGCAAATTACTTAATAAGACAATTTTCTTATTTTCAAATAAAGGCGGGTAAATTTATTGCTGAAAGTACCAATGAAAAAACATTAAAAAAAGAAGAAAGAAACAACGCTTGCTTACACGCAAAAGCACATGTTAAAGCCGGCGCGGCGTTCGCACATTACAGGAAATAGCCACGAGATAAATCGTCGCGTTTTCTTTTTCAGCGCGTCGATCGGGAGAGCGCGCGAGCAAGTATATAATAAAGTTTTTTTTATTATTATCCCCTCTAATTTAGCATGATGCATACGGGTACCTATTTGCACGATCCACTATATATACACATATGCAACTCAAATTATTTCAAAGCGAAATGCATTATAATATATGTATAGGTTTACATTTATATTTATATAGTTTTTATAAACACGTAACTATATATTTCCAAGTCGGAGCACTTGTTTGTGAGGCCTGTATCTGCAATGTATAAATAAAACTACGAGCGCATAATACAGGATTTTTTTGCCATACCACATTATTTAATTATACCGCGTCATACCTGTGTCATACTGTACGTCGTATATAGCAAAAAATATTATATTATGCTCTCGTAGTTTCATTTATACATATACATGTAGTGTATAAATGACCGAGGTTAAAATTAGATCCTATTTTTAATAAATTCAGCGGTTCACTAATTAAATTTGTTTGTGTACAAAGCAAAAGATCCTACTGTAAAAAAGACTTAAAAAAAATTCAATTTTAAGCCAATGATTTCAGTGATTAGCATTAGCTGTCTTTAAAAAAGTACTAAATATTCCGTTCCTTTCGAGAATGTAACCATAGTTTGCTAAAGGTATGCATACATTTTAGCGACCAACATGAAAAAAAAAAAATGAAATAAAATAATCGATAACTCTCTGAAGTGTAGACTTGTCTTAAAAGAAAACGAAAAGTTAATGAGCAGACGTAAAAAACGAATTGCTCATTACATTCGTAATAATATAATACCGAGTTCTGTTACAATTCATCGATTAGAAATCGTCCCCGCTGCTATTCTTATGTACAGCATTCGCAAATGACAATATTGTTAGGGCTGTTGACATTGTCGCATCGACGTACACGTTTCGCAATATATCAGCGTAGAATAATAAAGTGGGTCAGTTGCATCGGATTGATTGATACAATTATTTCTTATTTGGATACAGCGAGGCGAAATAAAAAGCATCACCTACGTCAATTGTTCTTCCCCCCTGCCCTGCTGCCCCTCGTTTTACACGCGAACGAGATTGAAATCCCTCCCCCCCTCTCCTTCATGCAAATCGAGCGGAAAAATCCCCATATTATCCCAATGAGCATTACTATAATGTAAAGGCTTCGCAAGAACGGTATATATACATACATACATACATGCATATATATATACATATATATACATATATATATATATATATATATATATATATATATATATATATTAATTGCTTTGTCGTTCGATTTACACGAAGCAGTTGATATATTGGAGAATTACGCCGCATGCGGGCACACACACACACACACAAATATAGGATACAAAGTGCAATAAAATCGTGCAATCGAGAAGCTTTCGCGCATGGACCGTATATATGTAATTAAGCTCAAGCTCGTCGCATTGTCCAGCGTTATCGATCGTAACCATCTAGCACTTTGTACTGTTAAATATCGTTAAATGTATTCTATATAGTTCGGCATTATTATCGCGGTAATTTGAAGAAAAAAAACTTATAGACGTATACGTATAAAGAAACTGACAAACATAGGCATATATTGATAACTATATAATATATATTGAAATTAATTATACACGAACGCGATAAATCGACGCTAGAGAATGCAAATTCTAAAAGGAGCAAGACAAACAAAAAGGAAAATTATTTGTCCGCGCTACGGAATATCTTGATTATTATATTACATATACTATGTGCGTACTTTTAAATCACCCAATCGATACTGCTCACGTGCCAATAAATACGTTCCAGTGCAGAAACTGTTTTAAATGGGATTATGATAAAAAGGCAAATAGATATTGTACTGTTGGCGTTTCAATGATATTTTTATATGGTATAAAAAGAGCTGTGCGCGCGAAAGTAAACGAATGGATAATTTAGTTGTCCGATGGCAGGATCGTCGAGAGAAATTTATGATTTCTATAACATCAGCCCTATATAAGATCATTTCTGAGCCCAGCCCTCCAATTACTGAATATATATTATGCCATGAAATAACTATTGATTTTCAACATTTTTTTTATCTCATTGTGCTTTAGTTTGTATTTCAAAAAAAAAAAAAAAAAAAAAAACCCTCCATAGTCTAGCAGAATTTAAACACTTTCTTATTAATCACTAATGTATCCTACAAAGAGAACAGAGGATATAAAATTGATTAAGCCCCATATCCTTACGGTGGTCAAAAGCCCTCGTGTCTCATATCATTTCATGCGCACGAATGGTAAACTCACATACTAAAGTACTCACCCAACCAGTCGCAGTTATCCAAGGCGCATGAGCGTAACGCGCGGGACTTTTGAACTTTCCCCGATGTGACCCGCAGATGCTTTCCTATTTCCTTGGCCTTTTCACTGTATATACGTGTCGAAATATTTGAATCAGGAGGAGAAAATACCGGGAAATCTGCGCTTTGTGGAAATTCGCCTCGGAGAAGCCGACTGGAAGTCTCGAGCGTTCTGCAATAATATATATCTAGGCGGACGCGATCGGAAAACGGGGCGACGCGGGGTTAAATGAAGGGGGAGAGAAAGAGGAAATAAAGACGTTGCAATGCGAGGCGGACGCGCACCCGCGTATTATGCGCGTATATACTATTATGTGTGTGTGTATATATATATATATATATATATATATATATATATATATATATGTCCGAACGATTCTGCTTGCGGACCTCAACTGGTCACCGGCTCGCGGCTCGTCTCCAAGAAAACTGGTCGCTCACATAGTGCGTATGCATCTCACTTTGCGACTGCTGTTACTCTCTTGCTTTCTTGCTCCCTCGTCTCTCTCTCTCTCTCTCTCTCTCTCTCTCTCTCTCTCTCTCTCTCTCTCTGCTTCTCCCTTCTTCTCTACACATCTGAGAAGCGAACTTTGAACGCACGTGGCTTCGCAGCTTTCGTATACGATCCATGATCTCGTGCATACACACAGCTCTCCACTACTGTGCATCCAGACCCCTCCTCTCTTACACTTGCTCCCACTCTCTCTCTCTCCTCTCTCTCTCTCTCTCTCTCTCTCTCTCTCTCTCTCTCTCTCTCTCTCTCTATCTATCTCTCTCCCCCTTTCTCTGTGTGTCTGCCTCTCTTTTTTCCCTCTCTTGCTCCCATTCTGCTTCACCCTTTTGCCACTGATGTCCCTATGGTGTTCTTGACAACGCACGAGAGTATATACCGATCCGCTTAGCACACGTGAGCAGCCGCAAAGAAGTATATATATAATAAAGCTAAGAGCGATTGAGTTATCGATCGATCTCTTTGAATAAACGGTGCGCGCATATGTAAATCATCGGTACCAGTCTCGAGTGCTTTTTTCGAAACTGATCGGTGAATGAGAATTAATATGCTGTCCATTGGATTTTCAGTCCGTTGAGCAAGTTTTTCAGAATAGAATTTAAACGTTGTGTGTGTGTGTGTGTGTGTGTGTGTGTGCGCGCGCGCGCATGTGTGTGTATAATCGAACCGAAATGTTTGGCATTGACATATTTGTTTACGATGACTAAACTATGGAAGGTTATATAAATGCATATATGTTTGTTCCTCATTTGATTATGATCGAAATTTATTCAAATTTATGTAAAATTAATAAAAAAAAACTTTTGTTTTATTGAAATCAGATATACCAAAAAAGAAGACGTGTACTTGTAGTAATTCAATTGTATATCAATATAACTAAAAAACCAGAAATAATATATAGTATGTACTGTTACAGTCAATGTAGAAATTAAATATTTAAAAATGATCGATTTAAGAAATCAAATTCAATAATTCGAAAAGTAATAAGAAAGTTTTTAATAAATGAATATTTTTACACTTTTTAAGATAATTGCTTTATTTATAAATTATTTCGGTTTTCGTAATTAACGATTGCATTGTGAACATAAAATACGCAATTTTTTATTTATAATTATATTTTCAAAGTTCGCATCGCCAATTTATTACAGAATAATAATAAATTAATCGAACAACGGAAACCTTTACGAGCATTAATAATTTTTGATAAACATTGGGGAACAATAAGCTTATTATTTATGTCGAGATACTTATATCCGTATATGAGCTAAAATTAGATACTTAATAAATATAAATTTTTTGTAATATATATGATTGTGTATCGTAATGGAATGAAAATTCCTAGTAATTACAAATCTATAAGAAACTTTTAATACTTAGTAAGATATATATTTTTATTCTTAATTAATGTTTATATATATATATATATATATATATATACATATACATATACATATATATATATATATATATATATATATATATATATATATATATATAACTATGTTACGTTAATTGTGAGTACATCTGAAAGACAATAACTAAGCTTGAGTCGCTTTAAATTTTTTTTTAATTATGTATACTTTATTTCTTTCTAATTAAGAAAAATTAATATCAGGATTTTTCACAATTTAGAACAAAATTATTAAAAAGAAACGAAGCAGTAAAATATAATAAGAAGCTTAAAAAATAAAAAAAAAATAAAAACAAATCTGTATTAAAATATTTTTAAAATAATTAATCAAACGACTTGCTATATCAAACCCAGTATTTCTGTAATATTGTAAATTACAAGGAAAGGAACTGAAATAGCGATATTTACTGAAATAAAAATATTTTTTAACAGCAAAGTAAATGCTGATTTTGAATACATATATATATATATATATATATATATATATATATATATATATATATATACCGTATTTACCTCGGAAATTGATTGATGGTCCGATTGATTTATTTAGATAAATACTCATCTTGTACAGTGACATTTAAAAAGTACTTATCATTCTTAAAACACTTTGCAAATACATGCAATGACTTTCAGCAATTTCTGATATTTTAAATACAATGTGCAATATATTGCGTTAATCGTATATCTTTATCATTTTTTTTAACAACCTGGCATACATATTGTGCGGTTCAAATAAGTCAGAAAAAACTGATTATTGTTCGCGGTATACGAAAAATGTGTCCCTCTCTGTCTTTATTGCTATTAAAAGTAGCAACGATAACAACAAAAAAAAACAAAAAAAAACAGAAAGATGATTAGAATGAAGAAATATAGTCTATGACGTTTTAGAAATTTCTGCTTATATATCGTAATAGTCAGTTTGAGTTTGAAAATATTTTGACACTGACTAAATATTTCTTTTTTGTTAATGTTATCTTACCTTTTTCACCACCTCTTTATTACATATAAACGCGACTTTTTACTTTGAGTCCAGTTAATCTTTACTTGAACTTTACCGCGATTGTGTACTTTTCCCTTTGAGCATATTCAAACTGCAGTGCAGTTTTACAGTTTCTATAAACTATATTCACGAGTATTAAAGAAATTTTTGTAATTCAGGTTTAAAGAGATATTTAAATCGGATTGACTGGCCCAATAACTGGACAACAATGTATGAGGATGCGTGATATAGATAACAATAACAATGTATAGATTGCAATTGAATTCGTGCGAAACAGAAGTAATCCAAAATGATAATTCGTCAATGAGTATTTTAAAAGATTAACGTTATTTAATATATTAACTACGCAGAAAATCATGAAATTTATATTCTTAAAACAAAGTACTTTAATTGAACAATCACTTGGTGTATATTACAGACAAAAAAATCAATGGTTTTTTTGTCATTTTTAAACATCATATGAAGCTTATTTTATCAGTTATTTTTTCAAGCTACAGAATTGAATTCTCAAGTTTTGAAATGGGACATTGGAGATGGAATTTTTTATACATGATATGTTTTTCCATCGATTTTAGACGCAAAGATATACGAGGATTTTAGAAGAAAAAACATCCAATATGCGTCTCGAAAATAAAAAGTTATAAAATTAATTGTTATAAAAATAAAAAAGAATAACTAGATATTTCGATCGCACGTTCATATAAAATTGTATAGATTATGATATTTATTCGACGGTTCGATTTGAACTAATATACACTTTTTATCGCATTGATAACCAACTGTTATTCCTATCAACAGTGTAAAAATATTTTGTTGCATTAATCGATAATGTCACCGATAGAATTTTTTCGTTGGCATGTATATGCACGCGTACTATCGCCATGTCATTATAAGCTACATTTGCGTAAAGCGCGCGCTATGTTGGAAAATGTAATCAATATATATATATATATATATATATATATATATATATATATATATATATATTTGTATATAATCCAATTATTAATGTATCGAGATACGTAAATAAAATTGCAATAATGAATGCAAGCTATAGTATATAAACAAAAAAATTTCGTAAAATTTATGAACTTTTTAGGAATTGACTTGATTTATTTGCTTTTCTTATTATCTGATTTTTCAATAATTACCGCTGGAATAGAACAGTGCGCGACCAAAAGAACCAATTATATATTTGCATTTAAATTAGCTATCCGAACAGAATTAAAAATTACTTTGATATTTATTACATAAGTAAAGAAAATGGCATAAATGACTTAAACTTTAGTCAATTATTTATATTTTCCAAAAAAAATCCAGTTGTGTATTTATCAAAGACGATTATTTTGTAATCTTGACTTTGAACCAGTATTCAAACTCTATATTCATTTAAATGTCAATTAAATTATCTAATGGGATCGAATACAATTAATTATTCCATTTCATTTAAATTAGTAATTTCAGGTTTTCTTTCAATTGGCTTGCTAAATATGGGTGCTTCAGATGAATTTAACTGGCTACAAATTTTTCATGATATATATATATACACACATACATACATACATACATATATATGCATGTAAGTATAATATATTATCTTATTAATTTATTTTAAAATCCTATCTAATGAGATTATTCGTTAAATTGCAGTATCTGAAAATTTATCACATATGCACAATTTGGTATTATTTTTATACATTAAAATATTATATTATTATAAGATAGAAAAATATCGTATAAGAACTTAGACGAAGTATTTTTAAATAGCATCGTTCGAAGAAAATAGGATAATGTACGAAACGAGATCAAAATATCCTTTGCGCATGACTAACGCATTTCTTCAAATGATAATAATTCCCTGCCTATATCTAATCATTGTTGATAATTTGCACTTTGTAACGGCGGCGTCGACAGTGATATACCGTAGATCGAGCCGCATTTTATATATTACTTTATATTTTAAGGCTGATATTTATGACCCGGAGGTTCGAAAAAAAAATGCCAATTTAAAAAGTAATCTGCTTAAGCTGAGCAAAGGTAGATAGTTGTCGATTCAATGATTCTTTAGAGTAAAAGATATTGTACGTCAATTCTATAAAGTGTAACGAAAGACCTGGAAAACGATATATAATTGGAATGATTAAAAGTATTTTTCATGTGATACTGTTAAACTGTTGCCGTAGTTTTTAGAACTGTAAATATTCCATTAATAATCGTATGCTAAATAAATTCGCAGTTAAATATTGCAAACTTTGCAATTACCATTTCCATTTCAAAATCTTAATATTTTATCGAAGCATCGAATCGATCAATATCTGTTTATTAATATATTTCTATGATTTTTTACTATTATAGAATTGATCGAAAATTTTTCTTTTATGTTGAATGGTGCTTTATTCAGTAACTATTAGAGATGCAAGGCGACGATGCTATTAGAAAAACTGTTTGAAATTTATTACAGTTGTAATTAAAGAAATTTCATATAATCGGTTGAAATTTGATTCGTCGAATGATTTATGACACCGTTAAAATCTAATTTATTATCCAGTCTCATATAGTGCATTACAAATACGATATACATACATACAATGTTTGTGAAATAAATAAAATTATCAGACTGTCATATACTAATTGATATACATTTTCGGCTCCTTTAAAAGATTTCGGCAACATTCATACGGCTGATAATATAGAATCTTTTATAAAAGTTTGATGATAATTAAACTATTAAGTCTGATTTTTAAATTATTATGTTATAATTTACGCAAAAATTGGATCCAAACAACGTGAATTACGAAATCCTATGCGAAATTTCATAAAACGTGCTTTTTAACTGCGTTGATATTAGATCGATATATGTACAAATGGAAAAGTGAATTCGAAATGAGTTTATTGTGAAATTTGAATACATGATTAGGTATAATACCAGATTATGGAAGTGGAAACGAATTCATCAGGTATTTCAAAAATATTACGGTTCAAGAATCGGATAAGTTTCGCTATCTAGCTTTTCAAAAGGTATAAGTCCGACGAAATTCTTTAAACGTACTTGCACCTTATCCGAACACGAATTTTGAAGATGGAATGCCGAGAAAATAACAGATAAATTATCAATAACAATTTCATTGCTTCAAAGGGCGTGGAAACGAGACTCTATTAGAATGCAATTGTGTTTTTGAAAAATTTAAAAATAATCATTAGAATTCGAGATATTGCAAATTTAATGAGCATAAGTGTCAAAAATAGACTACGCTCTCGTTGTTTAGCTTGTTAATTGCATTTCACTTAGAATGTTTAATTCTGAAAGTTTTCGTTTTGAAACTTCAGGGATTCTCTAGCGGTGTCATACATATTCGAAATCGGCTTTAAAAAAAAAGTTATAGCCTATTATTAAATCACAAGAATTTGTAAAAGAATCTATCTGTCAGTAGTTGAAAGATCGATTTGATATAATTATCTTCTCTTTTTTATTTATACAAAGTTACGCAGCATTATTCCTTGATTCGTCGTGAAGTTCAAATATATTAAAAGTTAATTGTTACTATGAATTTTAAAACTGTTCCTTCCACAGATTTCATAGATCCATCGATATTTTGTAACGTCCTTTGGCCTTCCCCCCTCCCCGAAAACGAATTATGAGAGTGTAATGCTGAAAAAAAGTGTTAAAAGTAAATTTAAACTATTAAATTGCTAGTAACAGTTTAGAATTTCATGCTCTTTTGGCATTCCACTTGCAAAATTAGACATAAATTCTACGATTCGTAAATACATTTCCTCCAGTGGATAAAAGTAGAATATAGGAATATGAATTCAAATTCCCTGATCACAAAATTAGCACGTGTTCATTTTTATTTTCAATTCATAATGTACTATTGTTCACTTTCAAAATACATTTTTCATTCTACATAAATTCAATAATTGTGAATTTAACAAGAATATATATACAACTTATTCTGTTAGAATACTTTACAAAGATTTTTGAAAACTGAGAGTACCTTCGATAACTTTATTGTTAATATTTTGTACATTTACGGTAATTTTATTAATGGAGAATACAAATATGCTGCACTGAAAAAATTTTTCTAGAATCCGTAGAATAAAAATTAACTTAAGAGTATTAACAGTACCAAATATTTGATTCAGTTGTTTTAAATAAATGTTTATTTTCCACTATTCAAATAAGTATCTATTTGATTCTACAAATTTTTGCGGATATTGAACGATAGACTTGTTAGACGTGCTCCTTCAACAGTAGAAAGGTATAATTTATTTCTGACAATAAATAAAATATCTCATATCTATTATATATGGAATCCATTTTTTCATCAAATATATCATACCAAAACCTGACGATCGCTATATATATACACAAATTCTCGTCGAACTTTCGAATAATTTATTCCTCCCCTAAGACTTCCTTGCCGCTTCGTGGAAGAGAAAAAAAAAATGCATCACGAGCACGAATTAACGCGGCATACACGGGGAGCTGCGTTCATTAAGGAGAGCCCGCCGCGCCGCTGCGAAATCGCATTAGCGCGCTATAATATACTCGGCTATATTATATACATGCGAGAATAGATTACACAATCGCCCCGGGAGCGGTATTATGATATTTTCATCGCGTCGAGCGCACCGGCGAAATTAACGGTTGCCACGCTGCTCCGCGAGCTTTATAATTATTGCAGACTGCTTTATGAGAAATGCGCGCATTAGTATATATATATATATATATATATATATATATATATATATATATATATATATAACATGCCCGGGCGCATAACTCGTATAATATAATTACGGATCGAAATATACTCTTTTTTTGTTGCTTAGAACGTAGTCGATATGTGTGTGTGTGTGTGTGTGTGTGTGTGTGTGTGTGTGTGTGTGTGTGTGTGTGTGTATTGAATATATATAGAAGTCGGTCAAGCGTTTCGAGCCTAATACGTTGGGATTTATGGATGCACGGAAGCCATAAGTCGTGTTATTTAACTATTTAATGAAGAAACAGGTGGCAAGATTGTTCTAGGCGTTGAAAGAGAAACTACCGAGCGGGACAGCCGCGCTTCTGTCTCCTCTCGAACGGCTATATATTGGAAATGAAAGCAAAGCTCCCGGCATCGGCGAAGGTGCGAAGTCTACGCGCGTCGGATCAAACACGGCTGTTTCTACTTCGGTCGTGCAGGGCGGCCGTTCGCGTTGCACAACGAATATTCTCACTTACGGGCCCAACCTTCTTCTACGTTGCTCTCGACGATCTGTTGCTGTCGGTTTACAGGTGTGCAATAGCGCATTATCAAGTGATAATAGCAAGCGCAAAAATTACATTCGTACGGGAATTTAAGAATTTTAATTTTTTTTATCGTTGACGATTGAAAAGGGGTAAATAAGGCTTCAAAGATATGGCATTAAATTAATGGCGATATTACATTAGTTCTCTTTTAGCATAAAGCATTTGGTCGAGAAAATTTTCTTTAGAATATTAATTTTTTATAATTATTTTAAATTATTTATATTGAAGTTTTTTTTTTATGAAAAAATAACATATATGGAATTGGACAAAGAGAACTTCCACTTGATTTATTGCGTTATATTATACGCATGAAGAACTTTGATATTATGTTGGAGTATGCAATGTGCGTATACGTATAGGAAAGATCTGGCCTGAGCATGCGCGTATAGAAGAGCGCCACTGTAGATCAGCGCCGTTCGCTGCTAGGCGAGCGCGGGGCCAGTTCCTGCTGGTCCCCCTTTGCAACTACACTCGAGATCGCTTACGTTTCTTTGATTTAAATAAACCATGCGTACGTTGAACTTAAAGCTCTGCATTAATTTATTTTCTCTGCACCTGCAACTCATCATATACACATAATATATAAAAAATGTATATATACATATATATATATATATATATATATATATATATATATATATATATATATATATATATATTACTCTTTGGAACGCAACCTGTATTTTTGTATAATCGGTAACTAATTCAATACATACTGACAAGGTACTACAAGAATTTTTTAGTTTTCTTTTATAAAATGTCCGCAAACAATTTTAAATAACAGGAGAACACAATAACAAAATGATACATTATACATTGATTGTAAAGTTCAAAAATGAATTTCAATGTTAAAAAGTTTTTAATCACTGTTTAAATTGTACCTAACGAAATGCCGATGCAACTGTCAAAAGGTTTAAACGTTATGGTCGTTTGGTCGCTATGTAGAATGAGGAAAAACAAAGCCAAGGCAGGTGTGTATATAATTCAATAAACGTAAAAGCTGCGAGTGATATATAAGCTACATTATGGAAATTTTCATAATATATGTGAAATGAGAAACGGCTAGCGAGGAGCGGGAATCTCTTTGTCAAAATACGATAAATATTTTGTTTTCCTCGTTACATTGAAAAAGTGAATAAAATAACATCATTCGCGCGGAAATACAACTTCCGGATTTTAACAGATAGGGACTTTGTATATCAGGTACAATACTGGTAATGATGTATATTATATTTGTTTAAAGCAAACTAAGACTTTGTAAGTTCATTGAAGTACGGGAGAAAAAATAAGAGTAAGTTTTTATACGAATATAGTCGCATTATGGAGGTTTGTAGGAAGAAAATTCCAATTCTACCTCAACCTTGATCTTACAATACTAAAATGAAAAAAAATTTATGATAGTTCTGAATATTAGAATTGGTTATCTTTGGACTTACGAGGTTACTTTTCCTTTATGAAGATATCGGTTAATAATTTTTGAATATATTAATTTTACAGTAAATATTTCAAAACAGTAAAATGTACGATTCATTGTGTAAATAAAAAATTTAATTAAATTTATGCTTTCTATTTTAATTCGTGATCTTTTATTATAGTCATGCCTTTATACATTTATAGTCCTTCTGATCAGACATACTTTAAAGTGTCATTACGTAAAATAAAAACTTTTTTTTCATAATCACTCTTAAGATAAAAATAGGATTGTTAATTTAAAATTGTGAATTATTACAATAATATTTTCATTATTAATTCGCTAACGCGCATGAGATTAATTTATACCATCTTACGCGTAAGTATAGTTATTTGATCCGATAAACATTCTTCCATATACTTACGTTATACGCTTGCAATATTGTAATAGTTAATTTATAATCTATTTAAAATGAATTAATTAGCCATAATTTACTACAGCGAGTTACAACAGCATTAAATTTTATGCGATATGAATGCGATTATATCAAATTACCACATTTTATGCGATTATCAAATAGTAGAGTGCGTAAGAACAATAGATCTCGTACTGTAATGAACAACAACAAGAAAGTGGCACTTTGGGTCCTGGATTTAACTGTAGCTCACGAATTAGTCTTCTCCCATACGCCCAAATAGAACATCTGTACAGTCGTTCTTTCCGATGCCTCCCCTGATCGAAAAACAAAATTCGAATTAAAATTTTGAGCGCATAGCGTACTCTGATAATAAATTAAAATTTTTATGCATTTTCCATGCATTATTTGTAATTTTTGAAAACCCAACATTTAATAGGAGTCAAAAATCCTAACGATTCAGACGAGTATTGCAAGCAATTTAACGTGCATAAAAATATTTCTGTCATCTTTATTAAATTTTGACTGCAAAGTTAATAATTATATGATTAATTGGAAATAAATAATTTAATTGTGAATAATTATAATACTTTAGTCAGTATCTCAGTTGTCTATTTACAGTTTATACATTTATTATAGCAATAATAGTTTATTCTAAAAATATGTCCGTGAATTGTAAGAATTTTTAAATCATATGGAATTGTGAGTTTTAAAAATTGCAAATAATGCACGGAATATAATTTATATTATGTTTGATCTTTTTTTTAATATCTTCTAAAAAAATAGAATTGTTTAGTTGCACTATATCTTACAAGAATATATCCGAGAGAATTTAAAATTGTTTATTAGAGTACGTATTCGCTCAAAATATTAATTCTGAATTTCGTTGGACCAGAGAGGCATTGGAAAGAATGGCTGGTAATAGAAAAGATTCTGTGAATTACAATCAAATCCAAGACTCAAACACATGACTCTACTTGTTGGTCAAATTTTATTCTTAAATAATATCTCGTAATGAAAAGCAGATATTTGCCAAACAGTTTGTTTATTGTGCACATGCATATGCGTATAATACTCGTATGATAATAATTTTTTTTTTTTTTATGTTATTTAACGTCGCTCTATTTATGCTTCCATATATCGGTGCTAATCAACGACGGAGGTCTACGATGTGTTTGTATGATAATAAATGTTGTGAATTGTAAAATTCAATTCTCGTTTTAAGCCGATACTACGCGAGCAGAATGTCACGACTGGATGAAAATGCGTGGTTAAGTTAATGCAACTTGATTTATACAACGAGCGAAACCGACTGTATAGTGGAGAATTGGCAGCGGATATATATCGCCTAATAGTTTTTAGGTGGAAAAATTGTCTCGAATTTCACTATTCAATGGCGTGCTATTGTCGTCGTATTATCCCCGCTCACATACCATGGAAACGACTACTCGATTTTCGGGGGTATTTTAAAGTAATTATAATTCAATAATCGGTATAGAATTGTATTATTATCTAATTATTCGCGTGTTTTTGATATTATTAATCATGAAATAGAGACACTTCCTCATTTGTCAATCATCCGAAATTTTTTTTTCAACCCGTGAACTTTGATTCTGGCGACACACGCACACACACACACACACACACACACACACACACACACACACATATATATATCTAAGCGTGCTGCTGTATCTTATCGAGATGCGTTGTCTTGTTTAATATGTAGATCGAGTTAGAACAGTTGTGAGTTATTATCGCTCGAATAATAGGATGTACCGTCTATGATGATCAGAATGATTTGAGCTTTGTATATATATTACATTAAATAGTATTACGTTGTCAGTGTTGTACAAAGGTATACACATTGTATGCTTTTAGATTATGTAAATTTCTTTTTTTACAAAATTTCACTACTGTTCTCTTTCCTGACGCGTAATCTAAATACTACTTATTATAATCTCAAGATTATTCAATTTAAGTTCAAGCGCATATATAGAGATAAGTATAAAGTGATATGAACAAATAAATAACTGCAGATATTTTTTGCATCACCGGCAATCGTCATTAATAAAATGGCAAAATAAAAAAACAATATATAATTGTATTATTATTCGCATTAACAATAACAGAAAAACAATTCAAGCGTATATATTATACGACAGATTCCTGGATAAAAATCATAAAAATAACTAGTTAGGAAAATAATTAGCATTTCAATTCTGAATATATCGACTAAAAATATAGAATTACAAAAATATAAGATTAGATTATATACTGAGCAGCTCAAAAGAATTAGTCATTAATTTTTACTTGAAGGATTAATTACAGAATTAAAAAAAAAAGACTGACGGAACACTTATCATAGCAAACAAAATTATCAATCCTTATAGCGAGGAAAACGTTTTAGAAATTCAGATTTAATTTTTTTTTTATAAAACTAATTTTTATGAAACTAATTAATAAAGTAATTGAACTTAAGACTAGCAGTATTTAATAATCTAATAATTCATATAAGTTAAACCTTTTCGTACTCAATAAAATCATAATAGAGGTTCGATTATATATAAATAATAATAGATTGTTGTTTACTATAAGCAATATTAAAAAAAATTAGCAATACAATTCAAAACATATTATAACTTAAAAAAATATATAATAGCATAGAATAAGCATAAAAAAGCATTGTAAAAAATCGTATTGTAAAAAAATCGTATATGTAAAAAAAGTATTTTTTATATGAATCTAGTAATATTAAAAAGTAACATTTTCAGGATATAACAAATTTAAAATACAGATGTGAAAAGATAAAATAAAAAGGTTGATTACTAACGAACGTTTTATTTTAATAAATCCTTCTTTACACCTTTGTGCCATATAAAATAGAAAAGCAACAAAATATTTATCGAAACACAGTATTGTCGTAACAGAAAGCATCAATAATGCAACGAATATATGTACATAGTTATGAATAATATCAAGAACTTGAGAACTTTAGATGGCTTGCTTGAATTCCGCACGTTTCTCTCTCGCTCTGATATTGATAATCATGTTGTAGTTACGTGCATCCAACGTGTTTTTTGGCACCCTCAACTGATCTAATCGTCAATTACACTGTTGACTTCACATCGTTCCGCTTTAAATTCTAGAAATACAAGGGAAAAAGTTAAATGAATTTTTGTGATGCTGATATCAAACCATCTTTTTTTCATTTTATTTTATAAAGTGTATTTATTTTTTCGAATACTGGACTTCTGGATGCTGTATGTTTTTGATTGATGTGCAGCATAATAATAACTATATAAGAATCTTTGTTATCAACTCGTTTTTTCTATCCTCCGCTTTTTTACGTAGTGTTCTATACGATCTTCCAGACTCGCTGTAAAAAAGCGTTTATCCAAATATTATTAATTCTGATTACTTACTTGATGAGTTTCAAGTTTTATAAAATTTATTTAATAACTGAATTTTATCAATTGTTTCATAGTGCAGTCACTGATTATGAACAATAAGATATATAAACAATAACAATCAACTAATATATTAAATTAACGTTTATGCCTTAAATGAAAAATATCGCTAAAAAATTCATTATTAGAACAGGCTGATTTAAAGAAGCATAAATAAAGGTAATTATTATCAATGTGGTTTATTAAGCTTCTTTTATGTTTAATGTACATAAAGCATTTATTATTTTCAAAGCATTTTATTTGTATTATTTATTAATTTAATTGCATGCGTACAATTGAAAAGACACAATCATATAATACACCATCAGATATGAATAAAGTTACAATAGCAAAACAACTAAATCAATTATTTATTAAATTGATTTCTTATAATTTACATCCAAATTGCAGATTTTTTATGAATCAGGTGCAAATATTTAAAGAGAAGAAATTTTGTTATAGAAGTAAACTACATAACAATGGTAAAATTGTTAGAACTCAAATTACAAGTTTAATCATCACTGGCACTACCATCTGGTTTCTTAAAAAGACTCGATTTTGAAATATGTTTTACTATTTTAAAAAAATACACATTTTTCTTCTTAATACTATATTATATTGCTTTACTCTAAATTTTGATATTCATTTTATTTTTTAATCGTTCTTCAAGAAAATTTTCGCGTTTTTGAGCCATAATCTATATGTTTATTACGAATAAATACCAAAGTATGTAAAACATAATTTTTTAATATTATGAAGTTCAGGTTCACTTTACATATACTTATTGTTCATTTCAATTTTTCCAATCGTTTTTAAATCTAATTTCTATGGACTGCAGTTTATAAAAATTTGGTGAAAACAATGAAAACTTCATAAAAAATCATGATTTATTGCATTTATGTCGGAAAATGCGAAAATTATAAAAAAATATTTTAAACAAAAATTTTAAATCGAATAATACATATCTTTTTCATTCTAAGTATTTTATCATTAAGTGAATTTTTTTGGTTTATAGAAAAATCAACCTATTAGGACATATGTATTTTTATTCACTGATGAAAACAATTAAACTTAGATGTTAATATAAAAATGCAATATTTGTTGATACTAATCAGTTTTCGAAGGATATTTATCATTGTTCATTTAATTTCGATCTAGCTAAAAATACGATTTTTTTTAATGTTATTCAAACTTTGAGGAATTTTTTTTTTAATTGAAATGCAATCTATACGTAAAACTATAAGAAGGTTTTTAAGATAAGTTTTTTTATAGTTCTTACCGTGATAATTAATTTGGCGGCTAATTTGGAATATGATATTCATACTCAGTGTATCAATTGAATATAAAGAAATACGATTATTTCCTAAATACATATTGTACTAAAGAAAAAAAGCGCCTATCATCTTCGACTAAACGACATATTAATGAATCGATAATTTTCGAATTGATTTTTCTCAGAAAATGTCTCTCAGAAAATGTCTATAGACATTAAATTGAGTAAAAATAAAGAGATATATTTATTAATATAATTTACAACGACCATTTGAAATACTTTTTTAAATGTTTATAATTTCCGGGTAAAATGCGATCAACCGGGATTTTCATATTTTCATCATTATAATTAACTTTTCTGTTATGAATTTTAAGGGTACTTGTGGGAAGTCCATTTCAAAAAGTATAAGAGTTTTCTCTACATTGATGATCTTATAATTAATATTAAACTTCAATTTTTTCATTTAAAGATTAAAGCTATACCTTTTTTAAATTGAAACTTTTAAATCTATCCTGGACAAATAGAAATAAAAAGAATATACGTATGCATATTATGAGTGAAACTCTGTATATTGATCAAAATATCAATTAAATTAAAATTAATTCATTACAAATATTCATATATTATTAATATAACAATTTAACTGATAACAATTTCGGGTTGGAACATGCAAATAAAATAAGTATCGGTAAATATTTACTAATGTAAATATTTTATAAAATAAAAATAAAAATCAAATTTAAAAATTATTTACACTATACATATAATGTTTGATACACTGTCTACGATTTTGAGGAAAATTAAAATTGAAAAAATTGAACAATAAAGGCCACTTCTTATAAAGTAAAAACTGCAAAATCAACTAAAATTTGTAAGTTTCTTTATAAAACATAATTGTTAAATAATTAAATTTGTATAAAAATTTTCAATTATAAATGAATTAGGAATTATTTAATTTTTTTTTGAACACATGAAAAATTGTGTATATATGTGAAGCGGGAGAAGCATGTCTTCCTTTCGAAACAGGAAATTAAGTGTTTATTATTGATTAGATATTAAAAAAATAATTTTTCAAGAAGTGTAATTTATTAATACAGACAAAAAATAGTTTATAAACTCTTCAAAAAATGTAACAACAATAGCAAAAATAAAAACTTTATTTTAAAGTTATCTACGTATATATCCATTTAAAACTGTTTAACGAAATATGTTTTTTAAAAATTGTAGTTTTCAGAAGTTTATTTTATACAATCAAATAAGTTTTTCTTAACATTACTGAATAAAACTATTTTAGAAGTCGAATTTCTATTCATTATTCTGCTAATAATACCTTTCATGACTTCCTTATATTTAATATACGTGTAATAATACTAAAAAAACAAAAATCAAGTTGAAGGAGACTTTAAAACAATTAAAATATAATAAACTAATCATATATAAAAATTGATATTTTTAAAAACATTTTATTCTTGAAATATAAAATGTAGAATATTTCAACTAAATTTGCAAGAAACATTTTATAAAACAGTATCTGTTGGATTATTAGGTAGTAAAAATTTAGTTTCTTATAAGTGTATAATTTCTCAGTGAAAGCATTATCTAGTTTATGAAAATAATAATTAATAAATACATAAATAATGAAATTGATATTTATCACAAATTTGTAGAATTGAAATCATTGTACGAATTACTTAAAATATAAAGTAATAATTACTTACCACATGATTGTCGTTGCATAAGTGGTTTGTAAACTTTTGTTTCAACTCCTTGCAACAGGCATTTACTTTGATTATTGAAGTTCTTAAATTCAGTACCTAGCAATCCCTCTAGGTCATTTAACATATTCCGTATCATTGTACATCTAAAAAATTTTAAATAGAAGTATTGTAAATGTTAATAAATTTTATTTGGTAAAAAATAATATATGTACTTACTTAATTGAAGCATAAGTCCATTCCTCTTGTAGATCTTTAATAATTTTTTCAAGCTCTTGTTTATTTATATACCAATTTACATTATCATATTCACAAGAAAACAAATTTAATGGAATATAATGTGCTAAATTATATTGAGGCTTATGTGAGCAATTTTTAATATCTAAAAGATTTCTAATAATTTCTGGCTGTTCTTGTTCAGATCCAACAAGAAATAAAACCCCCATTATGCAGCGAATTTGATGCCATAAAAATGCATTGCTTTTTATAGATAATTCACACATATCATAGCCTAATAAAACATAAATATCAGAAATAAATTTTTTTTAAAAAAATAATGTTTTGATTTGAAAAAGAAAAAAACTCATTATTAAAATATCATATAAAAATATATCAACAAAAATGTCATTTGAATTAAATAAAAAGTTAAAGAAAAATATTGTAAGCATATTCAAAAGGAATGAAAAAATTATTGTATACATGTGTGTGTAAATTAAGCTTTGTAAAATAAGTAGTAAATTTTACACATATATTGCTTCATAAAATAGCTTAAAATCTGTGGAATATTTAGTAATAGTAATTTAATTTTATAAAATCTTTCTATATTGTTAAAGCACAGATTTTGTCTTTTATATAAATCAAATACATACTAATTTTGAACTTATGACTTTAATAATTATATTATAAATAATCAATTTACCAGAATTTATATTATTTTTATCGTTACTTATGCAAGTTACTTGAGCATCCATTATATTTCTTATAAAATTAACAACGCCATTTGCTACATCCATTTTACAAAGATTTCGAAAATCATGACTACCAATTGTGAATTTTACAGCTTTATCCATAGCAATAATATTTAAATTTCCTCTAGGAAAAAAATATTTATAGCTTCTCCATTTGCAGTCAAATCTTGCAGACATTTCTGAAGAGGCAGGAGACCACGTGATACAACGAATATTTTTTGGTAAAACTCTGTTTAAAATTTTACAATAAGGTAATTCATCTAATGTATTATCTTGTTTCTCTGGTTCAAGACAACTTCTAACATCAAGCGAAATTACTTGTGAAAATGCACTCACACCTTTATCTGTTCTACCACAACGATGATAATTAGATGTATTTCTATCTTCTATTAAACAACTTTTTTTCAAAGCAGCAAACAAATGGTATTCAACAGTATTTGTTGTATTTTCTTGAGTTGCAAATCCTTGAAAATCCCATCCAAGATAATATAACTTTAAGAGTATATGCCTTTTGTGACATCTATGAAAAAAAAAATAATTTATACAAATTTTTAAAAATATTTAATTATAAAAATGTAAACAAAATAATGCCAACTTAGTAAAATCGAATTTCTTTTTTGGAGATTCACATTTATTTATTTCTGAATTTTGCAGTTTTTTGTCGATAATTTGTTTTAATTGAAAATTATGTGCTTCAAGTTGTAAAATTTTATTAATGAGTTCCTAAAAAAAGAAAATAAAAGAAAAAATCAAAAACATTGTGTATAGAATAAAACACTTCCAAAAAAGTACCAATTTATTTAGTCCTTCTAATTCTTCTCTTGTTATATTTTTTTTTTTTTAATTGTTTTAGCCATTTTATAAATTAAATAACAATCGACCAGTGTATAATTGATATTATTTTATTTTGTACTCTTTATCAATTTATTAATAATCAAATGACCTGGGTACCACGACCACCTGGTGCGAAACAACCATTTGGTATTTCACAATCAAACATAAGGTTATATTATGCCCGGGTATTCAGATTGTCTGATTGGTGAACCCTTTTTATTGCAGCGCTGTGCATAATGCATAATGCATTTGCGCATTACGTATGTTACGTGTATTTAGGGCTGGTTACGGATACCATGTGGATATATAGGTACAAAATGAGTGGATTGCAAAGCCAATAAACAATAACTCATGTTCATATATACAGTAAAAACAAAAATAAATAAAACAAATGCTTATTAAAACTGTATCAATATAAGAAATACACAAAATATTTTTGAAATTTTTTATTAATAAAAATGTACTTAAAGATATAAGAAAATGTTTATTTAAAGTTTGAATATTTCATTGTATAATATATTTATGTTCTATTACTTTATATATAGATATGCACCAGATATCTCTGATGGTATACTGCTGCGACATTAATTTAAAAATTTTAAAATAACTGTAATTTGCCCGTATATAACATGAGCATAGTGACTTTTAGCTACTTTCTCAAATCAAGTAATTGGAGCGAATACTTCTGTCTTCTGATTATATTTTATGCAAATATTTTTATATTATATTAATACGATAAATATTTCCAAGTATTTTTTTTCATACTTATTTTTCACTTTTACAATACATAAGTAATAGAACATAAATATACATACAATCAAATAATTTTTATGAATCAATGAATTTTTCTTATTATATATTGATATATAAATATCTACTTGAATTAAAATGATTTTATAAAAAGTAAAAAATATTTATTGTATTTATTTCAATAAAATCAATATTTATTGCTGATACCAGAGATGCTGATACGCAACATATTAATACCAATTTTTCCACATAGATATTTGGGCTACGCATGCTCATACCTGTAAGCAACACCTACCCTATACTGACTTTACGTTCGGTCATGCGCTAAATTGAAATGGATATTATGCTTATTATTAGTAGTCATTTAGAATATATTGTAATTATTATTAATTGAAATCTATATTCTAATTGAGTTAAAATGCAAAAACCGAACGAGAAGTAAATTATATTATAATTAAAAAATTTTTTATAAATTAATTATTATACTTATAATCATAATAATAAAATATTTGTTTATGAATCTCATTAAGTATAAAATAATTTAAACATGTTAAACATACTATATGCTTATCTATATTATATCTTTCATGTTCTTGCGAAGTGTTATTAGAAGGTTCTAAGCATAATTCTAACATTACAATTTACAGGACCCGGATTTTAATCCAATAAAGGTTTACATCCGGCTATCACATTCATTCTTTTATTACTGTATTTATTTTGTATTAAAGCATAATTTTTACTGGAATGTCATAATTTGTACATATATCGGATAAAATAAACAGCATATTACCTTCTAAAATACATTATGTATAATAAAATTTATGACTTTATCATTATTTCAATTTAATTTACTTAGTACTTTACGAAGTTTGTACACATCTAAAATATTTGATGCAAACATATATTTAACAATTTATTTGAAATAATATGTACAATTAAAAATTTATTTAAAAACAATACACTCAGCATTATAATATTAGAGTATAGATAAATACGCTGTGCTAAAGAACACTTTTTAGCACTTTCTAAGGTTCAAAATTTCCGCTCTTTTACGTAAGTATATATGGTGCAAAGTTTACCGAGTTATACCTGGTTATACTTAGTTATACCGGATTATACCATATCAGCTGGTTCATGATTACATATGGAACATGGGTCAGGCTGCATACTGGTGTCCGGTGCACTTACTATATCATATCAGATCGTACCATGTGCGTACTGCACATATATAATATAGTCAGATATAGCATAGTATAATCGTCAATAATATTATTTATATATTATAAAATGATTGTAACAGAACTAAATTATAAGTAAATATACAAATATAGTAAAATTTCTGCATCCTATTTCCTTATTTCCCATGTATATGTTCCGCCGTCAGCCGTTTACACTTTTACAGCTGGGCTGCACATGATCAGACACAATATCCCCACCGCGTATATGTGTATACGCTGGTATCTGCTGGATACGATACGTGCCGTCGTCCGCATTTTCCTTCATCCTTCTCCTCTTCCTTCTCCTCTTTCTCTTCCTTCACTTCTTCCCATCTTCTTCCTCCTCTTCCTCTTTTTCCTTATCTATACATCAGTGCGTATATATACATACACATATATATGTATATATGCATATATACATATATATATTATATTCCTGCATACGCACTATTATTGTGCAGAAAAATAACATATAAGCGTACGCGCTGCAGGCCCAGGGTAGCTTGTAGTTGGGTGGGGGGGGATCAAGGGAGAGAACGGTCAGCACATTGGAAAATAGGAGGACGACGGACCTAGCGGACGGAGCACCACGAGCAACAAGGGTAACCTACTCCATCACGAGGTTAGGTTCGTATAGCTAACGTATTTTCTTTTCTCTATTTCTTATCATATTAATTAAGGTATAATTGCTTTTTTCCTTTTCCTCCCTTTTTTTCGCCTTTAATCTTCCTCTCCAGATAACTTATTGTGTTTAAGATTTCACCGCGTGCAGGAGATATTGTTTTTCTTTATATTACAAACAAAAATTAAACAGAAAAAAATAAATACATGGGAAAGAAAAAAAATCTATTCAATGTATATAAATAAAAAGATAGAATTAGGTAAAATATCCGATGTTCATGTTTTAATCTTTCTCTCTTTCTCTCTCTCTCTCTCTCTCTCTCTCTCTCTCTCTCTCTCTCTCTCTCTCTCTCTCTCTCTCTCTAGGTTTTAATAGAAGCACGTGCGAGTGTGTGCAAATGCGTGTGACGGGAGCACGCATTTACCCAGCATACTGTCCTCTCCCGCACGATCCCTGGGAAAAGTGCCTCTTCTCTCGTTCTCTCACCAATAAGAGACGAAAGAGAGAATAAGATGAAGAGGAGGGAGATGTATAAGGTATTATAATATACGCACACGCCACACGGGCACACGGCGGTCGGTACTCTTGATCCCCGCAAAAGAAGTATTATATTACCTGCAAATACCATAACGCATTTTATGCATCGTTGCATATAAATACATGCGCAAGTAATTCGTTTGCAAAATCATATGCGGTTACCTTAGTCTTCAGAAAAAAATTTTACCGGGGAAAAAGAGGATCAATTAATTTTATCTTACCTTACCTACATCGAGGATCACTTTGCTGAGTAATTCTAAGAGAGAAGTGGAGTGCAGATATGTGTTTTGTATAAATCCTAAATTTCCTTCCTTGTGCATTGTTCATATGTGTTCTGTTGTACGGCTTTTGGAATTTGGAGCAAAGAAGACGATTTGCAGGTTCTAGTGGGGTGTGGCGGTGTGTAAAAGTCTTTTATTATTTTTCATCTTGTGCTTTTTTATTTTATTCCTATCAGTTTTCATGTAACTCAAATTTATGAAATTTATTAATTGAAGTTGCTTATGAAAAGTAAGGCAATCTAACCCACGAGATCCGTTAGGATTATAAAGGTTAGGTTTGGTTTTAACCATTTGTTGTTGGTTTCGAATTGTTGAGATTTATATTAGAATCAATACTGAATTTCAGTAATTATATTTTTACACTATCTGACGTTTTTTATTACTTATTCTAAATACAATCGTACAAATTACTTTAAAGACATGTGCTGTTGGAGTGAACCTCTGTCTGTTTGATTTCTTAATTTACTATTAAATTTTAGAAAAAGCATAAATTGGTAGTATAAAACTGCGTGGATATAAATAATAAAATGCTGTAATATTCTTATTTATGTGAAATAAGAATTAAATTTAATATATTTACTAGTATTTTAATAGTACAAAACTATGCCAATCTATAGTTGAAAACTTGAATTGTAATCTGGCAAAATGAACTAATTTGTTCAAGCGATTGAGTCATTTTTTTTCCAACGCATAATATTAATTTTATATAGTATGGAAATTTCTAAATGAAGTGTTCATATAATATCAAATTAGTTAAAGTTTTCAATACAAAAAATATTTGTACTTATTAAGTTTTATGGATAGATGATAGTAAATAAATATCTATATTATTATGCATTATCTCAGAGGTAGTTTTAAATTATTACAATATATGAAAATTCAGTCATGATCAAGATTCAATATCATCTATGAATATTTGTACCAATAATTGATTTAAAAATGAAAGTTTTCATGGGTTAAATTGAAGTCTTTATTAGGTTTAAGCACACAATAAGGATTGTAAATAATGCAGAACTTTTTTAAGAATGTTGAAAATGATATCTTTTTCATCATCGCTTCTAATAGAAGTCAGTAATGTCTGTCCCTCCATCGTCATCTAAAGGAATAACCGACGATAAACCAGGTGGTACAAGTCCAAGTCCAATAGAAGGAGTTGAAAGTGTGCCAGGACCAAGCACACTAGATCAAATTCCGTTACCACAGAATGAAGAGTTGGATGATTATGGAGAAACGGCTGATGAAGAGGAGGAAGAAAGTACTGAAGAAGACTGTGAAGTAAATAACCAATATTAAGAAGTTTTACATTAATAAATCGTTGAACATGTGGTGAGACATAACCTTCTTATTGCAGATCAGTGACTCGGGTTTATTTTGTGATGCAGAATGTGAAGAAGACATTGATGAAACAGATTGCCAATCGCTGGCATTACAAAGGCAACCACAATTGCCACAACGAATCCAAAGTCCAAATTTGGAAACATGCGTGCCTTTGGATGTTGTTTTACCTCCAAGGAAACGTAAAAGTGAGACTGAATCCAGCTTACCTTGTAAAAAGCCCAACTCCGAAGATAAATCTACTGTGTAAGCTTGAAATTAATTACTTGTTAATTAAAAATAAATATATTATACTTAAATATTTACGTAATAGTTATATTCCTTCTATTTCTTTTATAAAATCTTTAATAAAATTTTATATTATTTTAGAAAATATAATTGGAGTTACAAAATATAAGATCATATTATTTAAAATATTTTGAAATTTTTTTATAGAGTTTTTAAGAGGCTTGATGAAAAAGTGAAACATGGCCGACCAGTCATACCAACAAAAGACAATCCTCCTCCAGAAATGAGTGATTGGCTTTTGCAATTTCAGGTATGTATTTGATTTGTTCATATTCTTGTTTACACTTTTTTTTTAAACAGGATTATGTATGTTTACTGACATCTGAAATGAAAATTTGCAAGAATGCATTTTCTTTGTTTGAACAAATAAATGTTACTTAATAATTCCAAAACATCGTTTATGCTGAATTAACATAATTATAGAAGGAAGTAAACATTTCTTAGTTGATGTATACTAATATTTTACATTCTGTTAATCTAATATAATTTAATCTATTACTATGTAATTGAGAAAATTATTTCTAGTCATAATTGCTACATTAAATTACGTAGATTAATAAATACGTTGTCAAATTGCTAATTAATGTAAACAAACATGTGTATTTACAATGGTACACAGAAATATGCCTGCATTTTATTTTACACCTTTAGCAGTCTAAAAGAGAAAAATTTTTGTTAAATTTTATAGAGGTGGTCAAATGCCGAAAGGATGCTGGCTATTGATGAACTGATTGAGCGTTGCGAGCCAACACAGGTGCGGCACATGATGCAGGTTATCGAACCTCAATTTCAGCGCGATTTCATCTCCCTATTGCCCAAAGAGCTTGCTCTCTCGGTGCTCGCGTTCCTTGAGCCGCGCGATTTATTGCGCGCGGCGCAGACTTGCCGTTCATGGCGCTTTCTCGCCGACGACAATCTCTTATGGAAGGATAAATGCCGAACCGCAGGTATTGACGATCTGAAAGATGTTCCCAGGCGCAAAAACACCAAAAACATAGCGGGTAATTGTGGCGCAGCTGTTATTAACAGTTCCTCGCCGTGGAAACAGGCCTATATGAGGCAACATAATATTAAAATGAACTGGAGGACAAAACCTATACGGCCACCAAAGGTGCTGAAGGGTCATGATGATCATGTCATAACTTGTTTGCAGTTCTCCGGAAATAGAATTGTCAGTGGATCTGACGATAATACTCTTAAGGTGTGGTCTGCGGTTACAGGAAAGGTCAGTTTTAATTCAAAGCCTAACTGAAGCATTTCTACCTAAAGTCATTTTGAAGTATCAATATATTTTCATATTATCAAATAATAAATTTTAAAAATTGATTTTTTTTTCTTATTGATGACTGTTCTAGTTATTAATAGCGTTGTCTAATTTTAATTTGGACGAACGTTAATACTAAAGTATACTTTGTAATTATGTAATGCTAATAGTAATTAAATCGTGAAATATAATCTTCAGAGTAGAGTAAGAATTCTGACTTTCTGTTACAGTGCCTGCGAACGCTATGTGGCCACACAGGCGGCGTTTGGTCGTCTCAAATGTCGGGTACGACGGTGATAAGTGGCAGCACCGACCGCACCCTAAAGGTTTGGAATGCCGAAACAGGCGAGTGCATACACACACTCTTTGGTCACACATCGACTGTGCGCTGTATGCACCTGCACGGCAACAAAGTGGTCAGTGGCAGCAGGGACGCAACCCTAAGGGTTTGGCGGGTGGATACCGGTGAGTGCCTGCACGTACTCGTCGGTCATCTAGCCGCTGTTAGATGTGTGCAATATAACGGGAAGTTAGTTGTCAGCGGTGCCTATGATTATATGGTCAAAGTCTGGAATCCCGAGAGAGAGGAATGTCTACACACGTTACAGGGTCACACGAACAGGGTGTATTCGCTCCAGGTTCGGGACTTTTTTTATTCATTTAAATAATTTGCATTTGTTAAACAAACGATCGGTAATTCGTTTATGAAGAATACAAATAATCGATATTAGTTAAGCATGTAGAGCATAAATCGTTTTAAAATAAATATAATTAATTAGAAATGAAAATGTCAAAATTATCAAAATTTTTAAATACTTACATATAACCAGGGATTAACTATTTTATTCAATTTTTTTAAATTTTCGATTTTTAAAAGTATTGTAACTCATAATTTAAACGCAGATAAGTTAACGATGTCACACAAATAATAAAATTTAATTTAGAATGCGCACCATAACTCTGCTTTGAAAATTTAATTATATCTAGACAAATAATTTTCAACTTTAGATGCTTTAATTAATTCATGTGTTTCGCGTCTCCTTCTCGTTTTCACAGAAACTTTTTGAGGCTACTTATTTGACTGAAAATTAATAGTATTACGTCTATTAGTCTTTAATTAAGAAATATGTTTTGAAAAAATTATTTTTTAGAGAATCATTGCTCGAAGCCGCTATGAATACATTTTCGTTGCAATTATAATTGGTGCTTAAATTTATTAAAGATGACTCCTAACTTTAACCACAAACCATTGTGTCAATATTGAATCCTTTTACATCTCATTTGTGTTCGGTGGAACCGATTTAATTTTCTTTATATAATCTAGTGAGTTGATACACAATTGAGTAAGGAAAATAAGTTTGCTAAAAGTCTTGACTTATGGATTTAAATAACTAAAAATGAATTGCTTCTTATTATTATTATATTATTCTTTGTATTGTAGAAAAGTCAAATTGCGGTATTATAAATCGAAAATGCAAAATAATTTTTCTGTTATTACTTTAATTAATAATTTTAAATCGCTTTCTTTTCCAGTTTGATGGTATGCATGTAGTCAGTGGCTCACTCGATACGAGCATTCGAGTATGGGATGTCGAAACTGGCGCCTGCCGACACACTCTTATGGGTCACCAAAGCTTGACTTCGGGTATGGAACTGCGAAATAATATACTCGTGTCTGGCAATGCCGATTCTACAGTCAAGGTCTGGGATATTGTTAGTGGACATTGCCTGCAAACTCTCTCAGGACCTAATAAACACCAGTCAGCCGTCACATGCCTACAGTTTAACAGTCATTTCGTTATTACCTCGTCCGACGACGGCACCGTTAAACTGTGGGACGTTAAAACTGGTATGTTTTATAATATAATTATTATCAGTTATAATTGTTGTTTTAGTAATTTTACTGATTATGTAGTAATAAAAAAGACTATAATTGTTTAAAATTTTATAATTTTTTTTTTGAAAATTGCGTAGTTTTTAGTATAGTTCATTACTTATTTATTTATTTATTTATTATTGTATGGACTGCAATATTTTTATGCAACATGACACATATAACGACTACTATTTCCGACAGCAAAAATCCGATATACAATGTTCTGTAAAAAAATCTCCGAAAATTTTGCGGTTGACGAAAATCTAGTAATAGAAAGTATAGTCTATTGGATGTTTTCATAGACAAAAATTAAATTCATTATTTACATATATATATATATCTTTAACCATGACTACTAATCTAAAATTATTACAATTCAAAATATATTTAAAATAAAAAAAAAATACTCTCACTAATCCACAAACGCACTTATTAATAAAATAACATTTTGGTTATGATTGCAGGTGAATTTATAAGAAATCTTGTTGCGCTGGACAGTGGTGGTAGTGGCGGTGTAGTCTGGCGAATTCGCGCAAGCGACACGAAGCTTGTTTGCGCAGTTGGTAGTCGTAACGGCACTGAAGAGACGAAGCTTCTCGTCCTTGATTTTGACGTCGAAGTGAAATAATAACGTAGACATAAACAAAATAATTAACGTTGACAGTTATTAATTATTAAAAAGAAAAAAAGAAAAAAACAGTAAACTGGAGATATAAGTGTGATGTTGCTGCTCGTCACTTGAATCAAAAACGGGGGTAAAAGCATAAGTGCGAGAATGGCAAGATAGAGAAAAGAACGATTTTCCTCGTGTGACTTCTGTAAATATTTTAACTTAGATAGAATAACCAATCTAATGTATAATGTTTCGTGCATGGCATCATGTGTGATTGTGAATAAGGCTGCTTGTGGCTGCGCTTATGAGAGCGACCCGGAGAAGCATGGTAAGGATGATAAAAAAAAAACTAAAATGAATGAAATAACAGTCCATATTATAAGAACAAAATGTAACACAAATGGTGCAGACAGGTGTACCTTTTGTCGTTTTGAAACAAAGTAGAACTATTTTTTACAAAAATAACGCTTATGGATACAATCAAATTTTTTTTATGCATGTATGTAAATATTAGTTATTATAGTACAGACTATAATTAACTACATTAAAATATGTATAATGCCATTATTGTAGTTTCAATTTAATAATAACTAATATTTAAAAATATATTGCATAATTATAAAATCTCAGAATGCATATTGTTCATTTTTTTTTATATATATTTATATACTGCATATAGTTTTTCATTTTAATTAAGATTTACATTGATTTGAAAGACTAATAGATGATTATTATGTACTTTATTCTTTACTTTTCCTCATGTTTTCAAATTTTCAGTAAAATGAAATAGATCTAATAATAATTGGAATGTATAATGTTCATCATAAAAATGATAAATCAAAATAATAGGATTTTCAAAATGACACAAGATGCCTGTGTCTGAATCAATGGAACAGAAGTCATGAAATAATTCTATGTTCTGGTTCCCAGAAGTTACATATAAAGTTACTCTATCAATTTATTCTGAGTTACTCAAATGTGTTCGGAAAATCCAATAATAAGTAATACTTAATCAACTTACCCCAGGAAAAATTATTTTACAAGCTTTACGCTCGATATAGTAATTTAATGATGAACTAATTTTTTCCTCTGAAATAGACAATTTCTATAATTTTATGTGTACAAAGTAAATTATAAATTAATTTGTATTGCTCAATCAATTTTATTAAGAAGCTTGAACATATTTCATTAGCTCATAAGCGAATTTGTTTGTAAAGGTAGTACTTTTTATAAATACAACTTCAAATGTAAATCTTTGCTAATGTATTTCAGGTCTTTGTTGAACTGATTCAACTTAGTTTTCAATTTGTTCAAATTATTAAAAAAAAAAAAAAATTTGAAAAGTTTTCATAACATCAAAAGCAATTAATTTCTGACCTTTTTATAATTTGGATAAATGTCTTAAACTAAGCATGCTAAATTTTTTTGGGTATTAAGCAATTTTGATATATATACAAAAAGAATGAAATATTTAAAAATGAATAACTCATTTTTTATTTTGTGCTGAAAAATGAAATAACCGTTAGAG
The DNA here is from genome assembly GCA_018907035.1 of Sycobia sp. Sy_11. Classification (NCBI taxonomy): domain Eukaryota; kingdom Metazoa; phylum Arthropoda; class Insecta; order Hymenoptera; family Epichrysomallidae; genus Sycobia; species Sycobia sp. Sy_11. The sequence goes on from JACCIC010000042.1 coordinate 2,849,981, forward strand.
ATAATGATACTCTAACGTTTTTGTGGACTGATGTATTGGTATGCAAAGGGCAGTTATTTCCTACAATGTGCCGAGCAGTTCTTATTTTTGATAATTCATGCAAGCATCTTAAAGTATATCCTTGAATTCTTAATAAAATTAATAAAAGCTTCCAAAAATATTACATTTTTTCAAAATAATGATAGATAATAAGTAGATGTAAGCTAATTTTTTTCTTAAAATATTGATCAAAAACTTTTTCTAATTTGGTTTGCATGAATTATACTTAAATGCTGAGCTCTATTTACCAAGATATTGTATCATACTTGAGAGCATTGAGTCTGAAAAACAAAGAAATTAGATTTGATGGATTATTGCGATGTTTATTATCAAATTTAGATTATGTTAAAGAAAAAAATTTTGATCTGCGATAACCTAAAAGGATTAGGTTGAAATCACATAGATTGGTATGTGTAATGCTAAACTCAATTTACGTTTTTAAGATACAGAAACAAATATTTGGAATTTATATTGTCAACTTAACACTTTAATAATTTTTTCATTGCGCAAACCAATCTATACTATTTCAGTCTAAAAAGCGTGTCATACGCGTGTGACATCACGAGCCTATTACGTTTTCTTATAGAAATGGTACCATTTTTTATGGCAGTTAATTTGATTATTACGGTAGTTTAAGCCAAAAGTATTGCGCGCATAGTTTCTTCGTGATGGAAATTGTTATGATTTGTAATTTGTATATTTAAATCGTTAAATGAATGAAACATTTTTAATGTGATAAATTCAATAGAAAAAAAATCAACATTGTTTTTGTAAATAATCGAACTCGTACAATAAATTTGATAGAAGTTTTTCTGTAAACTAATCAATTTCATATTTTAATACAGAAGTTAAGATTGTCATGCTTAACTTATCTGCAAATGAAAACTTATTTAAATTATGAGAAAAATGAATACTATCTCAGGATTTCCCACACTGTGACACGTGATATCTGTGTAATGTATTTCTTTTTATTTATAAACAATTTCCAGTTACTGAAATCCACTAATTGTAGTAAAGATCCTCAATCAAGAAAAAAGAGATTAGAAAAAATATAAATGGTATATAGAAGGCAAAAATAAACAATATAATAAACATACCGAATGAACTGTTGAGTTAATATCAGCATTGAAGTGTGTATCAAAACAGTGATCATTGATTTTTAAACATCTGTAAAGATCTGAATTGCCATGTTCTAATAATAGTAAATGCAAAAACAAATATTTTGTGCAATAAATCTATTGAAGTGATTTGCTTTATATATATGTATTATCGAACTAGTTTATTTAATATAAATAAAATAATAACAGTAATATTTAAACTTTTTCAGAAGCTCGAGATTAATTAAAAATTGCAGAACATAAATTTTAAAATCGAGTGCTATAGGTGCATTTACTGTTATTGAACCCAGATCGTTTATAGGACTTATTTCATTTGTATATTACTCAATAGTTTATATAAAAAAAAATGTGTTATCTGTTGTATCATTTTTTATAAGAAATAGAAAATGTTGCTGCATTTTAAATATGTCGTTATTAAATAATTTATCCACCATATAATATTTATAACAAATAATTAATTAAAATATTGTCAAGTTTCAATAGCTATAACAAATGTACAATCTTGGCAAGATATATGAAAAACACAGTTGATTTCTTCTAAATCTGTTCTTTCTACTAAGTACTTATTTCCACAACGGCATGGGTAAGAAAGAATATTTTCATCATCAGTTGGTTGTAAATCAGCAACACTAAGTCTTGCATAGATAATTGCACTTTCAGCTTCTAAATTATCCTGCTCACATTTTATGTCATATTCCTTTCTAAGATGTGGATTTCCTAAAGTTTCCCAAGCTAATTTTATGTCTTGGAATAACTGAGAACTATTTAACAAATTTCTACTTTTGTCTGGATGAGTTTCCAATATTTTACGGTGATATGCTCGTTTAATTTCTTCAGTCGATGAATCTGGTGTACAGTCAAGAATTTTATACAAATCCTTATCGATCAAATCACAGTTACCTAATAAAAATTTATTATCTTTTAATATTGTATAATATAAAACATCATTTAATATAGTGCAGTATCCGTAAGAAATAAAATATATTGTATAGTAATTATAAATTAATCCTTATTTTTAATCCTAGTAAAAAATAAAAATTATGTACTGTACAGCACATTTATTGTTTACACACATTTTACAAAGCCTTTTACTTTTTTATTAATAATTATATTTGCAGAATAATCTCTCATAAAAGATTAAAACTGTGTAAATTTAAAAAAAAATTGTAATTGCTATAAATATAAAACCAACCTGACATAATTATTGTAATTTAGAAATTCGAAACTTATTCAATACTGGAAATAAATGTGTCTGAAGTTTAGAAAATATTGATTTCTATTGACAAATAAGTAAATAGCTTTTCCCACTCTGGTTTATTTTAACTTTCGTGTAGTCGATAGGCTGTTAATAGAATAACAAGAATTTGTTAGAAGTTAGCACATTCAGGGACACTCACTTTTACTTTTAACTATTCTGGGTGTCTACATACCCACAATCACAGGATAATGAGTTAATCCTCTTTTACAACACTTGAATTCTCATGGATTTAAAAAAAATTAAATATTAATAAGAATTTTATGAAAATATTCTTTTTCATATTATGTCTGCAGATATATCCAATTTTATAGTACAAATATTATTCATCTCTGATATTAGATATGATCTCGTGTAGTGTTTCCACGCAGTCAATGTGCTTAATATTGACTGTTTTATAATTATAATATATTATAGGCTTTACACTTCAATAAGATCTGTCTATATTCGTTGTTTCATTATTATTTTATAGCATATAGCTGGTTTATAATAACTACATAGAATTAGAGGACCTACAGTTATAGGTTATGCAAACACATGTGCATGGGCCACGGCTGCGCGATTGTACAACACGCTTGAAGCAGAGCTCGGAGCATCCACGTGTTCACACGTTCACACAGTTTACACATTACACTTTACCAACTGGTTCACATCTCACACACTCACACCTGCTCATACTCTCAATACAGTAGCCTGCAGCAGCACTGTTCCAAATTTCATGTTCATTCTTCTGTCCATCTCTGATAAAGGTGCGTAAATGAAGTGTCAATTCAGTGCATTTGGCTCGGCAGTCTATTCTATACAGCAATCGTGCCAAGCAGTGGCGGATTAAGATAGAAGCATGAGGGGCCTCGCCAGTCGCCACCCTCCATCAGGAGGCTTCGCGAGCCAGGAAGTCTGAATGAGGGCAAAAAACCGATTAATAACTTTACTTATATTATGGATGAAATAAAATATGCGTCAAATTCATGTAAGCTATAAGCAGTAACAAAAGTTACTAAGAAGTCATGTTATGCACGTTGTTGATTACCTTACATTTTAAAGAATATAAAATTAATTTCATAATCTACTATAATTTGATTAGTATTTTTTGAACATCGAAGAAGGCGCGGTAGAGGGGGGCCTTGGCTTTCTCATAGTACCTGGTCCTGTAAGCCTTTCAGCTACCGCTGATGCCATGGATGGGTTGGTACGACGCTTATACTATATATTGGCTATGTCGATGTAACGTAGATAGAAGATTTATATATATAGAGAGAGAGAGAGAGTGAGAGAATGAGAGAGAATTAGAATTAGAATTTAATTTATTACAGATTGTAATAAAGATTGTATATATTGATTGTTTGCCCGATACCAGAGATTCTATAATGTAATATCATTTTAATGTTCTCCATCCCATTGTCCCTATAATAGAAGGATATATAGCTTGCAATAGTGATGTATATATTCCACCGGATTTTATCGTTTGTGTTCAATGTTAATTGTATCAGATTGCACAATTAATACGCGTCTCTTTTAGCATTATTAAATGGCATTCACTAATACACCTGTGTTTATAACCTATGTTTCGAAAAAGATCTGCAAATAGAGCCGGATAAAAGGAGTGGCTGAAGAGGAGGGGGGCAAATCCTGCTTCAAATTTTTGAAATAAATTTAAGTAAATTAATCTTCATCATAATCATATGGTAATGTTACTTTTTGATGCAAACTACTAGGTATGAAATAAAGACGCTTACAAAAACCTTCATATTATTTAATTTTTTTTATGCTCTCGTCCTTTACCAGGTTACACGCGCGCGCGCGCGTTTGTATGTGTGTCTGTGTCTATGTGCATGTGCGTGCGTGTGCGTGTGCGTGTGCGTGTGCGTGTGCACGCACGTGCATGTGTAAAAAACTTTTAACATTCGTAATTCTTTTGATTGCTTTTAGTTTATTTTTATATTGGTATGGATAAAAATTTTTAATGAACGAAAAATGTTATTTGTATAAAAAGAAAGTACTATACATCAGGAATAAAATGCAAAGCCACTTAATTATTATTTTTATTTATAATTTACAAATTTATCATATGAGAATACTAAATATCGTTGTATCGTTAACTTTTGTTCCATACAGGATTTTAAAGTTCTTGTGCTTATAAATTTTTCTATATGACAATCATATAGAACTGTCAAAGTATATTTACATTATACATTCATTCTTGTAGAATCCAAGAAATCAATTTATAAAAGATTTTATATTCGATTCTCCGATTTTTCTCGGATTTGCTATCGAAAATTATTATTGTAATTATAGACGGCGCTGTACAATAGAACAATTTGATAAAAGTAAAAAAAAAAAAAAACAGCACGCAAACGTCTTTACGGAATTCCGGGCTCGTTCCAGTTCCTCGCTTGCGCAGCTCATTCCTCTTTTGATTCCGTACCCATAGTCAGCTTCTGCATACAAATTTCGCCGTAGCCGTTGAAAATTCGTTTGTCGGGCAGCGGCGGCGTATAGCTTCTCATATCCGACCCTTCGCTTTCGCTCGAGTTAAAATTAGTATCCGACGATTCGCTGGAAACCACCGAATTCGTCTCGGATTGAGACGACTCCTTGCCCTTCGTCTTTCGCAAACGTTTCGACTTGACTTTGAACCCTCTCGATTTCTACGTAATTGAAAAAGTACATGCGAATTACTTAAGAAACAAAAGAAAACCGTCTAAAAATTTTTAAAAGAAATTCAAATTCTGATAGTCTATTATTATGCTAATTTCTCGAAATTATAAAATAAACTAGAATTATTTAAATATGTTTTATAAAAAATCATCGCACTTTAATTTTTTAATTTTAATCTAAAATTTATTTACCTTTTTCCCTTTCTTTTTCGATTTTCTATATCTTTCCTCGCTGTCATTGTTTTTATCCTTAATATGGATGCTTTTACTGGAACTATCCGAATTTTCAGATTCTAACGTCTTCTCCTTTATTAAAGAATCCTTGGAATGCTTTTTAAGCTTACGATTTTTGCTATACTCTCGCTTTTCATCGCGATCCTTGCAATGACTTCGTCGATCCTTGGAGAGCTTATTACTTTGTTCTTTAGAATTTGTTGTATCCCTGCAGAAATTTGATGTAAATTGTATAAGAAATTATATCATTTTAATTGAGAAGACAATATACTTTATATATATATATATATATATATATATATATATATATATATATTACATATTTAATTAGATGTATTATTAATTGAATTATCTTTTATAGCGCAACTTTGCGTCTTTAGTAATAATTAACTTTATCGATAGCTTGTCAAATCAAAAAATTCTAATTATGTTCCTTAATTATAAATTATTATCACAAGAGTTTAAATTATTTCTTTGTTAGTTCAACTGTGTTTGCATAAAACTAATAATATACCAATATTATACTATTCAGATATAATATTCGTCTAGAATTAAAAAAATTAGGATAAACTATCAATCCTTTAAACATTGTTACGGCGATTCTTACATAAATATTATTTGATAGCAATGCTTGAAAAGCTATTACATATATCATCTCATTGTCTTATAGAGGAGTTCCGTGTGATTTATCGTAGTGAATATATTGCTGATAGGTGTTTATTTATTTCAAAGAGAAAATTACGATTTTAATAGAAGAACTCTGTTCTATGCGTATACGTAAAAAACAGTTACTCGGGGCATTTTAAAAAAACCGACAGTTATAGCAGACAGCTGTCTACGTACTCCTGTATTACGTAAAAAATTATCATAATTTTCTATGTACTGTACGATACGAAGACTGTATTGGATTTTCAAGTAAAGGCAAGAATCTACGATTAAGAGATTTAAAAATATAGTCGTTGAACCTCTTGCTGGCCTTGCTTTGGGACCTTTTCCTAGAGCTCTGCCGCAATTTGTCTTGAGCTGGGATCCTTTCACCGAGTCGTCCGCGAAATCGATCCTCGATGCTCTCTGCTCGAGCATCGGCCTTCGCGCATTTGCTTTCATCTTCCAAACTGATTTGCAACAAGTTTTTGAATATAAAAGATAAGGACTATATAATGATATAGATAATATAACATTTGTAACTATAATATAAGCTTCGGGTAGTTGGGAAAGTAGGGTTTCTCTCCTTGTTTTCGCGTTTATCCAAAAATATAAGAGATCGCCGTTTTATTTGTTTATAAAGCAATCTGACTTGTATTATACAGAAAAGTTAAAAAAAAGAAGAAAAACTGATTAAATCCAATGATAAAAAAATAAAAAGTAGATTTTTTATTTTTTGATGATTTAGAAGATCTTTTTTAAAAAACAATATTTTAAATTTAAATAATTAATAGGGATATCAATAGGAAAATTCTCAAGCTTAAAAATGAGACTTTCAACCTATATTAATTAAATTTATACGAAGTCCTAATACATATTTTTGGATTGTATAAAATAAAGCTGATTTTAAAGAAACAGAACAAATCTAAGACTTTTAATTTTCATTAAAACATATAAAATCTCATTCGCAAGCTCTTTTAAACAATTAAATTCTTAATGAATATTTTTCATTAACAGAGATAAAAATACATTTAGAAAATCTTAGTGTTCCATATAACTTTGTAAAAAAGTAACGAACCCCTTCTAACTCCTATATAGTAATTCAATTCAAAATTTACATTTTGAATTAATCTATAATTGATTCTATGACAATAACGAATGATTATTACAATAATAATAAAAAATATAGTATATACGCATATATTTTATTAAGCGTAAAAAATATTTATTTGATTTGTAAAAAATCTAGAATTTTTTAATCAATCATTACAACAATAATGTATAATATTATTAAATTCAATGGATAATGTTATTACTATTATTACAAGTCATTAATTAATTAACCTTTTGAAGATTAATTATTAAAATAAATTATCTGATTCAAGCTAGCAAATTTTCAAACAGCAGTAAGTTAAAATCCTAAATGCATAAACTAAAAATACTAAAAGAGTTTCTATATACTAAAATTGGATTTAATAAAAAAAGAATATACTCCAAAAATTTATTTTTAGGAAGTAGAAAAGGTTGATGCATATAGCGTAAATACCATACTCATGATGAACTATACAACACTATTTAGCAGCAAATTTTTTCAGATAAAAATGTTTCACTGTACAATTTATTGAACATTAAGCATGGCCATTGATTTATGATGCATAAACAAGTTGCTGAATGTCTGCTGGTGTGAAATATTGAGAAATATTCAGAATCCTAATAAGTATTTTAGAGAAACTCTTTCAAAAATACTAAACTGAATTAATTCCAGTCAAAATATTCAACACGTTTCACCAAACTAAACAGATAATAATCCTTAATTTTTCGAATATTACAATAATATTATAAAAATATTATTTTTTAATTTGATTATATAGGAATATTATACTGTAAATAAATAGACTTACAACATCTGGTCACGTTTTGCATCTACATTGATAGGTTTTTCTACGTGTTTTTCATCCGTCACCTTCAAGCCTCTCTTTCTGCCATTGTCAGTTCGATTTTCTTTTTCGTCTACATTGACTTTAATCATAATTCGTTGATCCACTTTGAAAACGGTCTTAGCGTCGTTATTTCTCGATAAACTAGTCGATGGATTAGTTGGGGCGGATGCATCGCTTCCGCTGCTATTAATACTTATGACATCCGATTCATCATTATTCGTATTCCAATCCGCTTTCCTTTCCAAATTATTTAATTCGTTGAGGAGGCATTGCTTTAAAGATTGTTCAAGATAATCCTTGAATTTCAGTTTAAACAATTATTTACGCAAACTTGGCGCAAGTCGATTTTATCGATTTAGAAATTTGTATAAGTTCATTTGACACGATACCTTTTGTTTTCTTAATGCTCGTAAATTGGCCTTGTACTCTTGAAAGCCGCAATCCGATTCATTGGAAAATATTACTAATTCTTCGCTATCGCTATCAACAGTTTCATCAATTGTCATCGCATGATCAAGATCAAAACTTTCTTTTTCCTCTGTTTTATTTGTTCTCGCTTCCGTAGGTCTGTTGTTTGTTCTAAAAAATGGATTTCGTTGGTTCTCTTTTTTTTTCAAATCCATTTTGAAATCAACAAAATATATCGCTATGCCTTTATTTATTTATATTTTTAGTATTATAAATTTTTATTTCACCAATGCAATATTTAATATTATTATTTACGTTTATAATATAATGTTTATATTATGATTATTATATTTTAAGGACAAAAATGAGCTTTGGGACAAGTAGACACCCATCACTGATAATCTGTTCGTACGTTAAAAATTAAATATAAATAAACTATAGAAGAAAGTTTTGGAACTATACCTTATATCCTTATGCAGAATTTTATTGACTACCATCGAGTCCGTATCCTTTTCGTGTTTACAGTGTCTATATTTCTTCTTTCTATCCTTCATGTGTTGTTCAATTGAAGTATCAGAGATTGCGAAATCACTCGAATCCGTATCCAGTCGAATATATTCTTCGTCAGAACTTCTACAAAAATTTATATTAATAAATAAATAAATAAATAAATATATATATATATATATATATATATATATATATTTATATATGTATTTATATATAAATGATTAATTTTTTATTTATTATTATTAATCATAGGTAAAGAAAAATTTAGTTATAAATTAGGATGTATTATAATCACTATCTTGTTTTTATCCAATGAAGGATTGTATATATTTAAAAAACAGTTTTTCATCTGAAAAAATATATTTTATAATATTTATTTAAAATTAATTGAAAGTAAAAAATGTTATTTTTGTTATGGAAAGATATTCTATAATTGAATACATTAATATTACTTTATTATTATTTATACTTAACGTTATTTATATCGAGTTAATTTAATTAACATTTTTTAATTAATATAAATAAAACTTACTCCATGGTTCAACACAAATTTCAAGAACGCAAAAAAATTTATTAATACATTTTGTTGTTATAGATTGAAAATCCAGAAACGTTGAGCTTGTTGTGTTTATGACAACTGTCGTATTATAAGATCCCAAATACTTATAACGGACTGTCGACTGTTCTGTTAGACCGATTGAGTAGAAACTGCTTTACTTTTAATAATATTATATGTCAACAATAAACTTATTGTAAATTTTAGTTAATCATGCCCTTTGTTTACGTCAATTCTACATTGACTTAAAGCTTCAAGCAAATTCATCAACGGGTGTGGAAACGGGAATTTTAAAAACGCTCTTATCTACACACGCCTTGATGAATTTGCTTGAAACATTGCATGATCTTAGACTATACATAAATCCAGGGCATGATTAACTAAAATATGCAATAATTTTAATATTTAAATTTAATATTATTTAAAATGGAGTACTTTTTGCTCAATCGGTAAACATTGATTTTGACAACCCCTTCTAGAATTATCTGATGAATGTTCTCTCATCTTCGCTAAAACTGTTAACGATCTTGTTGCGTATGCACAAATTTTTTTATAAATATTTTAGAATGCATGCAATCTGTAATCACACAAATGAAATCTCTAAGCTCGTATGAAATCTTTTCAATTTTTACTTTTGAATTTTCACTTCGAAAATTATCGAAAATTCAGAGATTTCATAAACAAATTAATAAAATTAAATAAAATTGAACTTTCATTTAAAATTTAGCATAAAAAATATTACACATTTACTATTCTTAATAGATTAACAGATTCTTTTCAAGTCCAAATGATTACTTTATTTAACGGTGCGTGTAAAAATTTTCATGCGTGTCTTACGTGTGCAAAGCAGCTGTTTGGAGTATACTCTATTGATGTAAACGCATTTTCTTTGCACAAGTTCTTTGTAGGTATAAGCGTGCGCAAAGTAAAATAATTTAATCTTTTAAGTATCTAGCACTTTGATTGATCCATAGAATTTTAACTTATACTTGTATTATAGGCTAAAGCGAAGTTGTTACTTCGAATAAGTTTGTGCAGTAACTAACTCTTTTTTATTTAAACGTTTCCATCCTTGATAAATATATATTATCTAATTTTGTGAGTATATAATATGCAATACTCATTAATACATATTTATTATCCCAAAAATATTAAATTCATATGTTGTATACAATAAGTATATAACTTTTGCTATCTTATAGCATATCGATATAATTTAAATAATATTAATAGTAGTTAATATAAATATTGTTTATATTATTATATAACTGCTAGAAATTATTTATTATTGACTTTTGGAGAAAAAATCCATCTAAATTTATTTAATTCAAAGCAAATTTTAATATAAAGTACAAATTAATCAAGGAAAAGTTATAACTTACTATATTTAAACGATGAGAAAAAATAAATTTGAACTGATGAATAGATACAATGTTTGTTAAAACATTAACAAAATATGCTAATTTAGGCATGAAAATTTAAGATATCAATTTGCTTTTTTTATCAATATAATTATATCTGAAAATAAAATGCAAATTATATTCTAAGGTTCAAACGATCGTTCAGTCATATATTTAACGCTTTTTACGTGTTTCATTTACTTTACCATTTCCTTTCAATAAAATTGTAAGAAACTGTTCGGTATGTTTAAAAGCTCGTATAACTGAGTATATTTGATTATCGTTTTTTATGAAGTTTGTAATAATTTTCATCGGAAGTAAAAGTTAATATCGATCGTACAGGATAGTACGAAAGAATGATCGGGTGTAACTTATTTTTATTCTTCTTTATTATTTTAATTTCTTATTCAGTTTGCAATGGTAAGTGAGCATTTCCATTGTCAAAAATAATATTTTTATACAGAAGAATAATAAATTTATTGCTAAATTCATAACTTAATCATATTTTTATTTTCAACCAAACTTAACTTTACAATGCATAACTCCAGTTTTTTATGTGTTGGATTCGGTAATATTTAAATTTCTTATTACAATTATTTCTAGATTTTTTTATAAAATCATTAAATTGTATATAATGGTATACATAAAATACCGAGATCAATATAAAACAACATCTTGTCGATATAATATAAGTATGAATACAATTGTACATTTTGCGATAATGCACGAAATTGGTTATTGTCGCACTTGCAGCGTTTATTGATCGAGCAAACGAGGACAATAACTCTGACGAGGTAAATAATTAACTTTATACACACTATAATCACTGCTGGTGTTGAACGATATTTGAACGCTACAGAAGTCGAAAAATCATGCTAAAATTGCGATTTTAAGGTAGAAATTTTGTAAAGTAATTTATTTTAATAATTTATCAATATTATTAGTTAAACGCTAAAAAGCTGGAGGTACGTACATTGTAATATGGTCATTTCTTCACTATATATTTCTATATTAGATAGAAAGAATTAACTGTAGCTAAGATTCTTAAAGGGTAAAGCTCCAATTAATTTTGAAACAAATTGCGTACAGTAAAGCCTTGTTGTTTTTATATAATATATATTGTACAGGATATTTATTTAAGCACAAAGTATCATAAAGTTAACGTCTTCCCATGTTTCAGCTTTAAGGGGAGAAAGCGTCATGGGCGGCTTTTATGCCAACCAATACGATTTCCCATACCACGCGACAATTTATGGGATTCACAATTTCTCGAACATCTATGCTGTACTTGGCAGCGGCGCTGTCATCAGCCAGTCGTACGTACTGACCGTGGCCCAGTGCTTCATGAACAGCTCGTCTCTAGTGAAGGAGCTATCATTTTCAGTTGCCGCGGGCGTGATAAGCGTAGAAGAGGGATTGGAGGGTCTAACAGACGTCGAGACTATTCATTTTCTAAATTACGACCCCATCACTGGCGCGGACGATATTGCAGTGGTTAAAGTAGGTAAAATTACCTATAATTCCATAAATGTTTAAAGATTCATTGCTTCTCTTTAGAATATGGCTTTATGACGATTACATCAATGAATTTAATTTTCGACACTAAACAAAGCATATAGAATATTCTCAATAGTATCGCCGCAATGATTAAAAAGTCGGCTCGGTATGAAACACGTAGGAATATGTATATTTTTATTAAATTAACGAAATTGTTATGAAGCTCACATGTTCGTGTACAATAATTTTTTAAAATAGCTTATACAACCAAAGTGCTGTATTTGAAAATATAGATGTATGGATATCTAATATGTATACATCATTCGTGAGTTATTTATTTATTCACTATACAATCCGATGTACTTTTATTTTCGTAAGTGTTTCTTATTCACATGATTTCGGTGTTACGCGCAATAATCTTGAAAAATTTTAAAACAAGCGAGTTTATTGGCCTGTTAATCATTTATAAGATAATATTTCATGGAGCTAGAGTAGCAACTTCTAGAAATCCATCACGATTTTGTTTGTAACCAAAGTATTTAATGGTAATCTATACAGAAACTTTGCGATTTAATCACATAGTAACATTATGAATTTACGGTATTCACGTAATTGATGTATCAATATATCGTTTATGTAATTGATTGAAGAGTCGTTGAAGACTTGGTGAGACATAATGAACTAAATCTTTAAAATGTTGGAATGAAAAAACAGTTGGATACTTTAACAATTAATTTATTTGCAGAATGTAGTTTAGCCTGTTACAGACAGAATGACGAGGCACAATAGTAGAACTTATCTATATAACATAATGACGTGAAGGTAGATGAGATTAACAATTTTAAGGTTACGGGAGAGGGGGCGTTCAATATACGGTAAAAATCATTAAAAAATGGTCATATCGTTGGTAATATTTTTTATCGTTATTTTTCGCCTTAATTATCTCCACGATCTCTAACGTATCGATTCCTCTACTTGTTTTTTTTTAATATTGTATATTAATGCAACTTTCCCCTATTCCAGTTGATTTTTTATAAAACTAGACAGATTTTAAATGTTCCTCTAAACGGGTTCTAATCGAACGACCAGTCTGTTCAATACGTATTGCATCACGGCTCGCACGAGAAATTTCGTATATCCCAGTTTTATGCGAAATGTCTGTCATTTGTTTATTATTAACTAATGCAGGTTCGAAATTACTCTTGTTAATACATAATGCAATGGCATTTTGACGACTCGTATCGTATATTGAAAGCTCCCCTTTTCCTCCGTGACGTTTAAATTGTTAACACCCTCTAGTTGCATTTTATTAAGTTATATATATATATATATATATATATATATATATATATATATATATATATATATATATATATATATATATATATGTAAGTGTTCTTGTTGCGTCTTCTCACTGTTTAATATATCTTGAAAATGGCCAAACAGCTAAAGTTGCAGTCAATATATAAAATAATTGCGAAACTATCCATGCGTTTTTTTCTTCCAATATTTTAAATATTTATCATATCATTATTTAATTAAAACCTTTGAATCAGAAATTGGATCAGTTTTCATAATAAATGTCGCTCTTACAACCTGATAATGAAGCAATATTTTATTACTTATCTATTACATATAAGTAGTATTTTTTAGCAATTTAAGAAATGGACAACGACTAAGAGCCAGATATTCTACTCCCCTTTATGCATTATGATCCAACACGAAGATTAAGCTGTCAGTATATTAATATTCAAAAATTTCGTTTGATTCGCCTAAAATGCGCCTGTATTCATTCGGATTCCTTTGATTCAGAAGTCCAGATAGTACCATATATTCATAAACATGAAACTTTAGAGAAAATTTTGGATTCTATAGAGAAAATCTTTAATGAAAAATATATCGCATAATAATATGTTGGTTACATAGCTATAAGATATATAAAATAATTATAAATTCAAATTGAATTTCTCTGACTAAAATCGATTTTCAAATACTTCATTACATAGACAGCTAATTTTTAAAATCTGATTACACACACACACACACACACACACACACACACACACACACACACACACAAACAAACATACACGCGCGCGTGTGGGTGTAATATTGTAAATACTTTCTAAACAATATGTAAAAACTATTCATATATTACTAGTATATAAATAGAAATAAATTTATTTTTTGTTCCTAGTTAAGTTTTTCACTGATTCTTTCTAACTCGTGTATAAGTACATTGAAATTATGCACACATCTTAATTCGCTTCGCAGTAGAGCAGCCACAGTGACTGGATTTGGATATAATTGGATTGAAATTGCTGTTAATGTTGTTAGAGCACAGACGAAAACGATTGAGGAAATTATGGAATATAAATTAAAATATGTATCGACAAGAATTCTTACTAATAAAGATTGTGAATTACATTATCCCCATAGCAATTACAAGTTGCAATTGTGCAGCCAAATGATTATGCGTGTAGAGGAACGGTGGGGCATCTGTTCGGTAAGAATATTTAGTAAATTATAAAAAATTTTAGCGATTATATATTGTAAACTTGACTTTTCGAAAAATATTAACTCAACAATTGAAGCAAATTTTGCTTATCGAAAGAGCATAGAAAGAAAGTCTTCTAATTAACTCTCCCCCCCTCTCTCTCTCTCTCTCTCTCTCTCTCTCTCTCTTTCTCTTTGTTATTCGTTGTTTGTAATTGTATCATAATATACAGAAATTTTGTATATATCTATATCTCTCTCCCTCTCCTTCGCTTGCTTATAAAATGAAAAAATATACTTGTAACAACAAATAATATATTATAGGAAATTGCATTTTGTGGCTAATTAGTATTTTAAGTAATTGTACGATAATATGTATAAGGTCTCTTCTATCAAGAAATTCCCAAATAATTTACAATAATTAATCATTGCTGCTAAATGTGAAAATTATTTTTCTTGTAAAAGTTAGAAAGTAAAATATTTATACTTTAACTTGTTTCCACTGAAAAACAAATTAAACGTATCAATTTAATAATGAATATTGAAAACCAAATTGACGTAGTATTTAATATTTAATAGTTCTCTCTATCTAATTGGCTATAAAAATAATAGTAATTAATATAATATATTGTTTTTTTGTACAATTAAATTACATTATTTTTATAATTATTTACAGGTGGACGTTGGAAGTCCTCTTGTTATAAAAGATACACTTGTAGGGATTGCAAGTCAAAATACAGTTACTTTAGGGAATAGTTATACAAAAATTGCTTTATATATCAAAGTTGCCGCTTACAGTGAATATATTAAAGCAGTAATGAATGGAAGTGTGGACATTGGATTTGTCTATGATAATTTGCCACACGTACCACAGATAAACCAAGAATAGAAGTATATGTTTGGACGAATTCTTTATATATCAACTCGAGATAATTGATTTTTCCGGTTATACGTAAAATCTTTTAGAAGTATAGTTCATTCACGAAGGACTCAAGTTCCTAGCTGGTCATTTCATTACATTAACAAAGAAACGCTGAACGTTTCCAGCAGTCCCAATGACTAGCACGATCCAAATTTTGAAACGAATATTTTTGTATTGAAGAAAAGCAAAATTTCTAATTTTGTATCGAAACTGATATATTCTATTTATTTTCTCAGAAGACTAATACAATTTGTAATTTGGCCTCAAAGCCTATAAGAATTGAGTGATGCTAATTTTCGATGCTAATCGTGAACTTTCTTATTTTCCTTCGGGGACAAAAATTATTCATTTTAGTTTTCGATGCGAGCGTCCATATACATAGCATATCAATATAATATCAAGATAATAGGGATTTCCACGTATAAGTACTTTGTATTTTATAAATACAAACTTAAGAAATTACTATATAAATAAAACAACTATTATACAAATATTATAGAAATCTTATATAAATATAAATACATGCATTTTGAATTTTTTCGAATTTTATAATTTGGACCCTTCACATATTCAATATACAATGGACAAGATATTATCAAATAATTGTTCTTCATAAATGATCTAATCTAAAAATAGTTATTTATATGTTACACGGTGAGGCTACGACATTTTAATAACGGTTTTGTCCAGATTGATAATTCTAATACATCTAAAATAAACCCGAAATAGTTTGAAGATAGAACACTAGTTCATCACGATAATATATTACTTTTTCGTTATAATAGTTGCATAACTTTTAATTAATCGAAATCCTTATTTTTGACAGTGATTTGGAAGAAAGAATAACATTTCACATAATAAAGTTATAATGAACCAATGTTTACAAAGATGAATTTTCGAAATTATTGTCGATCGAATTTCAGTCAGTTTTGCAGGTACCGTTGCAAATATGCTAACTAATGTAAATTAACTGAAATTTAATTGAAAGTAACTAAGAAATTACTTGTTACATATTGATAGAACTTTTTGTCTTCGAACATGATTTAATTTTGATAAAATTTCTTTAAATCCAGTATAAAATTAGAGAATCTCATGAAATAAATTTTTTGGTTCACCGCATATCCAATTTAAATGGAAGGAAATACTAATGTGCAAGTAAGAAAGTTTTGTATTTTGGGTATAGGAGAACATTTGGTCTTCAAACTTTATAATACTCGTTTTAAAAGTAATCGCAGTTGCATGTTTCAATAGACGAAATCAGTCCCTTCCCATGCTGTAGCCTCTCCTACTTAGGTTCTTGAAAAAAGTTGTATATTTAAATAAATAATTAAACAGGATTTCTTATTACTGAAAAAGTACGTGTTTGTTTATTTATCAGTTTTATAAAAAAGGGCGCGGACTGCCAATTACGTAGTTTAGTCGGCATAAATTGTCAATTGCTGAGCTTGGTTTTAGAATAGCCTGCCAAGAACCGAACTCGATATATGAATGGGCACAGTTCATCCAATCAGCGAACTCAGCTTAAGAGTGGGTGCAGCCTACCAATCATGCTTCTCTGAACACTTTCGAATCACAGAACTTCAATAGAGAGAGCGACTTACATACATGCATTTAAGATCCGTTTCGGTTGGTAGTTTAAGAAAGGCTGATTGTCCTGCCGATCGGCTCTGATTTTTCTAGGCTAGGAAACGGAAAGTGTTACTGCGAAATCTATTGGTAGCTTTCCATACTTATGAGAATGATGACTTGCCAAACATATCCACCAGCTTCATCTTTATTCGAACGTTATTCGTTCACGTGACAGTTTTGATAGTGACTACTCAGACTAGTCCATCGATACCTGGATGAACGTTAATAATTCGACAAAAGAACTACTTGGCCGGAGGATGGATCATCTTTAATACTAACTACCTATTCCTATATTATTCTTTGAAGTGCTATGCTATTTGGATTTTTCCTGTAAATTATCAAAATACTCTCTAGATCATCGTCTCTAATCATTGCCGTGTGAATGCTAGTGTCCTCAAGGATTAACCTTCGGTAAAGCATTAAAATTATAATAATTTAATGTGACTATTATTATAATATCAGGTATGTGAATAAGTCTTTCCCGTTTTTTTCAAATTTTGAGCCTTTATTGTGAAAAAATGGTTACAAATGAATTATTGAAAGTATTGGCCATCGCTAGCTACAACTTTTTCCCATCTTTCTGGCAACATACGAATCCCGTTGCGAAAAAATTCGACCGGTTTGGCCTCTATCCAGTCATCCACCCATTTTTTGGCTTCCTCGTAAGAATGGAAGTGCTGGTCAGCCAGGCCATGCGTCATCGATCTGAAGAGATGGTAATCAGACGGAGCAACGTCTGGACTATACGGCGGGTGGAGTAGGACTTCCCATTTGAGCGTTTCTAAGTATGTTTTCACCGGCGGTGCAACATGTGGGCGAGCATTGTCATGTTGCAAAATAACTTTGTCGTGCCTGTCGGAGTATTGTGGCCGTTTTTCTCGCAGTGCGCGGCTCAAACGCATCAATTGTCGTCGATAGACCTCGCCTGTGATCCTTTCATTCGGTTTCAGAGCTCATAGTAAACCACACCTAGCTGGTCCCACCATATACAGAGCATGAGCTTGGCGCCATGAATATTTGGCTTGGCCGTCGATGATGATGCATGGCCGGGTAGTCCCCATGATTTTCTTCGCTTCGGATTATCGTAACGTATCCACTTTTCATCGCCAGTCACGATACGATGCAGAAAACCCTTTCTTTTATGTCGCTGAAGCAGCTGTTCGCAAGTGAAAAAACGCTATTCGACGTCTCTCAGCTTCAGTTCGTACGGCACCCAATTTCCTTGCTTTTGGATCATTCCCATGGCTTTCAAACGCTTGGAAATGGTTGTTCGGTCAACTCCCAATGCTTCAGCAAGTTCTTCTTGCGTTTGACAAGAATCTTCATCAAGCAAAGTCGCCAATTCTCGATCTTCAAAGATTTGCGGCCGCCCGGAACGCTCCTTGTCTTCCACGTCGAAATCACCGCTTTTGAAGCGTCGAAACCATCCGCGAACACTTGAATCATCGACACAACCTTCTCCATAAGCCTCCTGAAGCAATCGATGCGTCTCGGCAGCAGATTTCTTCAAATTGAACCAATAAAGTGAAACTTCCCGCAAATGACGTCGACTCGGCTCAAATTTCGACATTTTCACGATATCAAAAATTTATGATGCGAAAAAATTTTAACTAATGTGTTAGTATGGAATTGTTTACATATGAATAAGCTTTGATTATGACATATGTAACCATTGAATACTCGCACAGTATTGGTGGCGCCATCTCTTACAAAAAACGGGAAAGACTTATTCACACTCCTAATAATTTATTATTTATTTATCAGCGGCTCAATACAAAATTAATCGATTGGCGGCGTAAGTCGACTAATTTTTCGTGTATAAAAGGGTGATTTTTCCGCCACAAAGCAGTGCTCTCTCTTTTTTACGGCCAAAAGAAGCTACATGGAGTTCTATTAATTCTGACCCTGTTCAGAAATCCTAAATAGTAATCGTTATCCTGCTTACGTGGCGTTCTATCAAAAACCAGCAGACTCTACTATTCTGACCAAATCTGAATAGGCAAATAGAGCAGATTTAATTTTATCAATACTTCCTACAGTTTCAATAATACGCGCGCGCACACACGCAAATGCGAACTTGTAACTCCGCTCATGTAACGTTTAGGCATTTGCACGCGTACCACTGCGTACGTTCTACTCGTCTTCGTCTGCCGTCCCCTGACCTCACCAGTCACGCACAAGCTGGCTCGCCCGTCTAGCAGCACAGCTTTAGCCGATGAGAAAAACAGCAGAAATCGCGCATATGTGCATTATTACTGATGATCAAGTGAAAGAAAAATAGTTTAAAAAAATGGTTATTCTCTGTAATGTTTATTATTGTGAAAGGGTCATGAATGTGTGATTTATAAAAGATTATACATTTTCTTTCTTTTCAGTTGTGTAAAATGCTATGTAAGGCATCTATTAGGATAATTTTGTTTGTATCAGAATTTCAATTAGTATTTGGAAACTTTGTATTTTGCCTTTAACTTTAAAGATTACTTAAAATTTTTAATTGACAAATTTTGGGATGCCTTAATAAAATCCAAGTTGTAGGTGTAAATAGTTCGAACTTAAAAATGCGTTAATGTGATATAAAGCGAAGATTATCATACAGACGACTAGATTTATTTTGTACTATATAATTAGTTGGCTTCAAAACGAGAACTATAAATTATACATGAATCTATGTTTGCATAACAAGTTTGGAAAATAAAAAAAAATTTTTTCTTTAATTAAAAGGAAGAAATTAATTGTCATTTAAGAGAAAGAAAAAACGACATTTATTTATGAAATGAATTCTTAAAAATTTAATTATTTCTTATGTATTATTTACCAGAAAATGTTGTTTCATTAATAAGCTTTGGCGGTTACAAAAATATGTCAATACGAGCGAATACCAAAGAATAGGAAATCATGTCCCGATCATGACAAAAATGTATGTATTTAATTATAATAAGCTTACGATAGTTCTATGCATAATCTATAAAAATTAAAAATATTTAAATTAACTTACTTATATAATATCCAAAAAATGTCAAAGTAAGACTATTCTAGAGAAACGTGAATTGAGTTTATAATTGAACTTTGCATTTGAGAGACCCATTTGACGAGAGGAAAAGAAAAATAAGAAAAAGTGAAGAGAGAGCAAGAAACAAAAGAAGTGAAACATCAGGACGGAGCAGAAGAAAGTGAAGGAAAGAAGAGAGGAAGAAGCGAGGAAAGAATACGAAGTGAACGAAGAAAGGGCGGAGGCTAAGGAAAAGCGAAATAGAAGCAGTGCAGTTTCCGCACACCGGAACATCTGCTCATCGTTACTCTTCCATCGATGGACCTAACCCGAAACCACGACCGTCCCGGTAAGGTAGAAAGCGAACTGACATCGGTGCTTGGTTCGTAAGCATGATCGGAGTTCAAATAAAAAAGAGATGTTAGTTATTTCCAGTAAATAATCGTTTCTCCAGATCCGCTTTATCCGTTTCCAACCACGCGTTGTGTGTACGTGTTCTCTGGCTCTTCTTTCAGGTCTATAGAGCTTTCCTGGAGATCGACGAGGTGAGTGAAAAGAAGAGAATTTAGTTGTTTGTGTGTGATTCTATATAGTTATAAATTTGAAACTTATTCAATTCAATTTTGGCATCTCCAATGACGCCTAACTTAATTAACCTATTGTTGTGAAATATCGTATGGGCGGAAGTCATGCATATATGCACGAGCACTCTAGTGTACGGACAAAATGGCAAACAACGACCGACGTAAGTGCGTGAAACAAATGATCCATAACATTACGAGCTAGGCCCGGAGTGATGGAGATGTTAAAGAAGGACGACGTGTACATATGTAAACTTAGAGTTTAGACTTTATCGATGTCAGTAATGAATGTTTAATGCATATAAAGAGTAAATTATACTGAAAAATGCAGAGAGTGAGTTGAATGCGAAATAAATGATGATTTTTTAAAAATTATATAAATGAAAGTGTATGGCGTGCAAGAATTAAAATAATTAAAATTTGTAGAATAAGAAATAGATTGTTTTTTGTGGCGTAAAATTTTTTGTCGAGGTGATGTCTATAATTTATTATATATATTATCAATTTTGAAAATTATTGTTGTGCGACGGACCCGATGCTACGCGATTCTGATCGAAATATTCCATTTTTCCTCCCATACGCGTGCACCTTCGTTTTCGCCTCGCAACCCCAGCCTCCGTTTGATGATTTTGGATGACAAGGTTTTCTGATGAGATCACAGTACTTGAAGAGTATGCAAAGAAGGATCAGACTTTAAGACCAGATCAGAAGTGACCATAGCAATAGAGAAAAAGAACGCGAGCGATATGGGCTTGGCATAACTGTTTAATGAGTTTGACGGAGCACTCGAGATGTACGATTGTATACATGGACTAAACGAGGGCCAGTTGGCGATCGCATTGCGACAAATCGGCAAAAAAGCGCAGGGCTATCGAATCGTTTTGAAAAAACGTTTATTGAGGGCTAAACTTCACCGCCGGAATCTAACCTGATACGTACCCTGATCGGTTGATGATGACGTCACCAGTGAACCGCCATCATCGACGTTTGGAGTAAACCCCTATGAGAGGATACGAGGCATGTCGCAGAGCACTTGGGCAATTGCCCGGAGTACAGTAGCGGTGACTGCAGTGACTTCAAGAGGTTTCACGTTTCCGACCGTAACGTAGACGACTCAGGCGACACCAAGAATAATTACGACCACAGATCGTGTGGATCCAATACAAGAATTAAGAGGAATACAAGGACAGGTGCTCGCGTCGGATTAACAGTCACAAAGAGGGAGACGGACTGTTAATTAGCTGTGATCATCCAGGACCAAAAGGAGATCGGGGAGTTCTCAAAGAGAAAGAAGAGCCGATTGTGCGGCTTGGCCCCTGCGACGACGATATATCAGATCAAACAAAAGGTATGAGTCGACCAAAAGCAAGGAGGATGTCAACCAGGTGTCGAAGAAGCCGAAAATAAGCATATCGAAGACACTGGAGATAGCTAACTGGAGATGCAGCGTAGAGACCAGACCAGGACCAGACCGTTTTGCAACTCGTGAAGATGAATTAGAAGTAAGGGATCTTGGAAAGAATAGAATCACAGAGGAGACCTTACAAGTACACGTGATATTGACAAAAGCCTGGGAAGATTGAACAGATCAAGTTTCAATTGCAGGCATATAGGACACTGCACGCTGAAGTGCCCGAGTTCATTATGCCATTAGTATCATCAACGCGGACATTATGCCACCAATTGCCCCAACAACCGAAGGAACACTCTGGCGTGCCAATGGTGCAGTAGAGAGGGAGTGATAATCTGAGATTTCCCCAACTGAGCTCACATCTTCGCGATGCGGGGAAACGAGAGAACGGGAGGATAGAAATGTGCCGCAATCTTATAATCACCCTCAAGACGTTGATAAAGCCTAACATGGAGCCAAAGTCCAAAGTAGCTATTTTGAAAATTAAGAAGACGTCTGATGATGAGAATCCGGAGCTGATCGAGCAGCTGCCCATCAAAGATGAAGTAAAGAAGACAAGTCATCAGTCCGAAGCAATATAACAGCGAAAGGACACGAAGAAGCAATAACTTACCATGAAAAGCACGCAAAAGTTCTTTATGGAAAACATTGGACTTGTGAGAACGTGGATCATTGGGTAGGTCAGATTGTGACCGGGAGTCTCCGAAGAACATTAGGCCAAGAAGTGTGAGAAAAGAAAGTAATAGTCTGATAAAGAACCTGGCATCATACAAATATTAGAGCTACGTGTTTTCTTATATTAAAATCGCATAATGTAAAGAGAAAAAATTATATAAATAATGAGATAATCTAAAATCATGACGTTAAATAAAGTATAAATTGAATAATATAAATAGGTATAATAAATATCAGAATAATTAAATTACGTATGAACTAGATATAATAGATATAACTATAGTTTAACTATAGTTTGTAATATAACTATAGCTTTTAATTACATAAAATAATCAGGGTGAAAGGGATATAACGTGTGAGGTATACAAATATGAAATCTCAGAACATTAAATTAAAATAATATATTAAAATAACTTATATAATTAAAGGCATGAAAATACTTGCTCACATGGAGGAAAAAGCCGCAACGAACGTAAATATATCTAAATTATATTGTATCTAATTAATTATGATTACAATCGAAGAACCGCACGATTAACATAAAATTTACGCGTACCGAATGGCCATTTATGTTGAAAACGAGAGCTCTCTTACGTTTTTCCTTTGACCTCGCGGACCTACACACATACACACATAATTAATGTAGAAGGATAATGCGGTCTCTACTTCTCTTGAAAGGACAGTTGCATACGGTGAGTCTACTTGGAGTAAAAAGAATGTGTATAAGTGGTACAAGCTGTTCCAAGAAGGTCGTGAGGATGTCAAAGACGAACCTCGCCCTGGACGTCCTAGCACGTCGACAACAGATGAAAACATTCAAGCACTGAAAGATATGTTAAAAAATCGTCGAATCACTATCAGAAAAGATGCTAAAGTGTTAGCATATCGGTTGGCTCATACCATGCTATTTTTTTTTATGTTTTTAGCATGAGACATGAGTCAGCGAAATTTGTTCCGAAACTGTTTAATTTGGATTAAAAGAACTGTCGCATGACCATAGCTCAGGAGATGTTGATTAAAATCAATAATGATGCTAATATTCTCAAAAGGGTTATCACAGGTGATGAATCGTAGGTACATGATTATGATGTCGAACTAAAGCCCAATCGTCCGCATGGAAGAACCCAGTAGAACCGTGACCGAAGAAAGCACACCAAGTTCGATCAAATGTCAAGGTTTTGCTCACCGTTTTCTTTGATTACCGTGGCGTAGTGCATCAGTAATTCTTACCACAAGGTTGGACGGTCAATAAGGAGTACTACTTCGAAGTTTTCTACCGTTTGCAAAATACAATACGCAAAAAACATCTGGAACTTTTGAAAAACAATTTGTGGTTTTTGCATGATGATAATACCCCTGCCCATTCATCGTTGCTTGTGAGACATTTTTTAGCGAAAACTAACACCTCAGTCATACAGCAACCTCCATATTCACCAGATTTGGCACCCAGTAATTTTTTTTCCAAAACTGAAAAGACCCATGAAAGGACATCAATTTTCAAAGATTGAGGAGATGAAAATTGCATCTCTGAAAGAACTTAAGGCTGTATCAAAAAATGATTATCAGAAGTGCTTCGAAAATTGGAAAAAGCTTTGACACATGTTTATTATATCTGAGGGGGGTTACTTTGAAGTGGATAATATAAGTGTTGATTAATACATATATATATAGTTTTTGAGAATATCGAAAGGTCACCTTATTATTTGAATACATATCGTATAATTAGACGATTCCAAAACGAGAGCTATACGTTTATTAATGGATCGATGATTGCATAGCAAGTTTGGAAAAGGAAGAAAACAATTTTTCTTTAATTAATGGGAAGAAAATTATTTATTAAATTAATTTTTCTCAAAAACTTAATTATTTATTTTGTACTGTTTACCGGAAAATATTGTTTTATTAAAAAGCTTTGACAATGAAAAAATATGTCAATACGAGCGAATGACAAAGTATAGGAGATCATGTCCCAATCATGAAAATAACAACGTATGTAGGTACTTGTAATGATTTTATAGTAAGTCTATGCTTAATTTGTATATTAATTTAAAAAATTTAGATAACATCTATATATAATATACAGAGAAAAAAATCAAAATAATTTTATTCTCTAAAAATGAAACACTACGATTGCTAATATATATTACAAATAATAAGTTGATATCCACCTTGGCATTCGTACATGCGCATAATCATATTCGTAATTGGCGCCGCGGTGGACCACGTCCCCGCGTGGCTCATATGCCGTGGTTATCGGCGCACGCACTTCGTATCCGGGAGCCGGCGAAACGAGTCGGGCACATGAGTGAAGACTTTTCTGAATTAGAGCGAGTGCACGGCGTAGACCGACCGGGTAGTGAAAGTACGAGTTGTGCAAGTCACGTTTTCACAAGTTACTCGTTGAAATTATTTTTGTGGTGTATTCGCCGTGCTATTTTCGTTGGAAGCCGAGAAGAGGCGAAGGATAGCTCACGCCGTATTTCGCACATAGTGGCCCGAGATCCAAACGTTACCGGTGGACTGTTGTACAAGCTCTGGAGGGTGCGTAGGGGAGAGAGAGAGAAGGAGAGGACAGCAGATCACTACCAATTCGACAGCACCATCCAATCAACTTCTGGTGCTGGCCTCCCCCTGAAAGCGAGGTGAGTGCGATTCTTTCGCTGTGTGCGCGTAGCTGCACGAGCCGACGCGATTTTGTAATAGACGCGACGGTAACCGAGTATTGTCCTGACGCAGTTCTCCGCATAAGACGGCCGCAGCGGCTGAATTCATATTGTACTAATGTATATAATTCGATACCTGGTTGAAGGTCTTAGTAGAAATTTTCATTTCTATTTCCCTCCGCATTTTTTTTTTACTTTCACTGCGACTTGAACAATAGTGAATCTCGAATAAATTAATGGGGGCAATCCCCACCTGCTGAGACCGACGTGTGCGTATTTCTTGCTAGCGACGGTATCTCCCCGACCCATCCACAATTTCTTTCGTTTTGTGTTATTTCTTTTACAGGCTTGCTAAACTTCCCCTGAAGATAGCAAAGCCCTAAATGCGCCAAAATTATGATGAAAAAACATCCTGAATTCAGGATTTCTGTAAATATAGATAAATAAATCCTTTGTGAATTTACAAGTAACAGCGAACTTTAATCTATAACTGCTTAAAGACAAAATAAAGTTTTTAGCGAAGTAAATTATATTTCCTCATTCTAACCTACAAATCCAACCGCCGCTGTTTGATTCTGGTTCTCATGAGGAAATATATAGTCTTTACCTATTAATATAATAAAGCCTTTACGTAACCGGTAAGAAATCTACTACTTGTCAAAAAAATTCAAGTAATACTTTAATGACTTATTTTTACCGTTGCATGTAGCATTTGAGAAGAGAATTGTTATTATAATGTTTTCTTAATTAATTGATCAGAAAAGTTAACATTTGTTAAAATAAAATCATTTAGGTAATTAAAACCAATTTTTAATTTTTCATCGACAGTTCCAACTAATCACGAGTTCGATATTTATAGTGTCACAATAAAATTGTATTTGAAACTATACACTGCTAAACTATGCTTTTGAGTTCTGCCTTAGCAATCGCATTTTATCTGCATTATCTGAAGCTGAATATCGTCCAGAGTTAATTTTCAGTGCTTTTTACATTATAAGAATCTTAATCTTTTGGTGGAGTAAATTTGGACCAAAAATTTTTACCAAAAGGTAATTTTAACGGGAAAAAATTACCAAAACAAAATGTTCCGAAAAATAAAATTTTTCATTTACTTCTTTTAATATTCTTTATTTTCCGCTTTTATATAGCTTTAAAATTGCACGTAACTATTTTTATAGTATGTTAGGCATATAACTATGTAGAATTCGTATAAAAAAAATGATGTGCTTGAGATTCTAAGAGTATGCTGCTGTATAACTATCGCTGTTATTTTCTATAACCAATTATAAAAATAATCACATGCAGTTTTTTAGGCATATAAGATAGGAAAATAATGAATATTAAAAGAAATAAATCAAAAATTGCATGAATCTATAAATTTTTTTCGAGAAAGTTTTTATTCGGATACGTTTTTTTCGTTCAAAATACATTTCGGTAAAAGTCCATTCAGTAATATTTTTAAGCACAATTGTGATTTCGAGTTAAAGTTAAATTTGTTATTAACATTTTAAAATTTTTTCAAAAGTACACGAATATAGACTATTTATCATTTTCAACTATTGTTCATTACCTCCAAATTCAATATGTCTATAATACCCTGCCTAATCTAGAGGTCTGAGATCATTTGAAGAATAAATTTATTTTATAAACAGGCAAATTACTTATTAAAAGTATTAATATTATTGTTATCAGACTTGATATTAATATAATATATATAAAAGAACTCTTTTGAGAGTCTTTGTCGATTTAAAAAACAAATAAATAAAACAAGACGATTTTTAGAGGGCTTTTTCTATTTCTACTCAGATTCAAAGGTTATAAAAAAGCACAACGAATAATTTTTTTAAAGAGATAAATAAATTGAATGAAAAGAGAGATTTTATAATAAAATAAAACATTCTGATTATTAAAGGACTTTCTAGGTTTGAATAAAGATCCAATTCACGATCAACGTTGATCAACCTTTTGAATCCTGAAAACATTGATTTCCAATTATATAAATCAGTTTACATAACTTTAGAAATTGTCTATTCATGGTATTCCAATAAAGCTAAATCAATTGTAATTATATGACAAATTAAAATACTGTTGTTAAACGTCCATGAAATTGTGCAAGAATTTCCTGCCTTTACACAGTAGCTTGTGTTCAACTAATTGCATAAAATACTGTTATATTATCTAATAGCGTATAATAGAAGGAATAATACATGTTTACATTTTATAAACAATTTTTGTCGTATTTTTTTGTACCTGAAGAATTTGAGACCGTTGGATATAGTCGTATATCTTTGAGGGAAAAAATCAATTAGAGAAAATTAATATAGCTAATGATAAAATATAAATGCACATCAATTGACTTGTAATAAAGATCAAACGAATAATTACAAATGACATAATTTAGTTCTTGCGATTTAATCTATCATCGATGACGTGTTTTTCTACTGCAATTACTGGCGCTCAAGTTACATCGATTATATAATCGTATAATTCAATATCTAGTGCCTATACAACTTGTAATATAAGTACGATAGATAAACTTGACTTTGAAAATCCAGTGGCAATAGCAGAAAATCAAATAATGTGCTTACCGTGCATAAAATTATCAGTGATGTAGTAAAACTAGCTGCATATGTTGTATATATTAGTCACATTTTCACGTAAAATCTTGATGGCATATAGTCGATTTAAGGTGGACTTCAAAATTTTAAATGGGATTCTTTCTTTATTACTCCATGAATGAAAAGATCTCACAATTTTACCCCAAATATATTTCCATGTTGCGGTTCAAGGCATTATGATTCCAAAAATTCGCGAAAAATATCAAATGCAATAATACTAGAATAGTTTGCTTGTGATCCATATAGATGACTTTGATCCGTAACATGGAATTAAAAACGAAGCGACGCATTTAATATTTTTAAGTTAACCTTCAAATGAATTTCAAGTAATTCCATCTTATAGAATTTTACATAAGATGAAATTATTTTATGAATTACTACTATGGGTGGTGAATGCGCGAGTTTACTCACAAAATAGTATAAAAAACATATATTTAAAATATTATGAAATCTGTTTATATATGTAAACAATACACATGTAAATGATTTAATTTTCATAGTTTATCATCTCAACGCTGATATCTTTTGCAAGTTATTCAGAGATAGAAGTAAACTTTAAGCTTAAGATAAGCGTTTTATCTATTAATGTGGCTGTAGCTCTGCAATTTCAAGAAGATCGGTGCTCATAAACATAGACATTCTCTCCGTTCCGAAGTTCTTTAGTAATTTCTTGTCAGTGTTAAGTGAGCCTTGCATTAGGTGACACTACTCAATAGATTCTGTTACTAGTTATTAATACAATAGTGAGTATGTTAAAACATTCATTTTATCAGTTGTTTTGACTAGCAATGGAGGTTACTATATTAACTTTTTGATTTTGTTTTTCTTTTACAAATTGCAATTTTATTTCTGAAGCACGTAAAAAATTAAAAGTAAACATTTTTAATATATTTATTAGAACTAAATTCTTATTAAAGTAGATTTATAAACTTAGTATTGTTGTTGATACGACAAAAAAGCGTTAATTTCATTAAAAAAGTACAAAATCATTACTCATTATCAAACTGTCTGTAAAATTCTAATTAAATACCATTGGAATTTCATAGTTTATATTGAATTTTAGTCATTTATATCCAACTTACATATACCAAATACCAGTAATATTGATATATGCAAATTTTGACGATGTCACTAGAAAATATAAAAAATGTTATCTTAAACAAATATTTTAAAAAAGTGCTAAATTCTGATGAAATGTATATTATATAAATGTACATCGTGTGCACGATTAGTTTGTATATATTGTTTGTTTATAATACTCATGTAAATCCTGTTTTTAAAATGTCGTATTTTCCATAATCTTAAATCAAGTTATTTGTATTACACTTTTTTATATAATACATTTTTTATATTTATAGTTTATTTTTATTTTTTTTAAATTATTTCTTATTAGTTGCTTCAATAATTATTAGCTATTTTATTTATTTAGATTGAGATATTTCATTTATTAATTTTTTTAGCACATTTATAATTTATTGATTTAATTTTATACTACTATTCCAAAATATGTATTCGTAAGATAATCTGTAAATATCCAAAATATACGAAATGATATTAAAAAGATACCAGATGGAAGAAAGAATCAAAAACTGATCCTTATACATAATAGATGAAGCATTCACGAGCTTGCAATCTATGTTCAATGATACTATTCGCTCAATCTGTTCTCCGTGTGTTTGTTGGAAAGTGTGTGAGTGAGAGCTAGCGCGTGCGAGAGAGAGAGAGAGAGAGCGCACGAGTGAGTCAGCGCGCGTGCGAGTGAGAGAGAGAGAGAGAGAGAGAGAGAGAGTACACTCATGAACGAATATCGCATTTATTGCACCGCTCCATTAGGTACAAGTGGCCGAAATGTTTTGGAGGTTTTCCTAGATGAGACGAAAGGTACCGTAAAATTCCAGGTAAAGTAGTAGGCATGTGAAAATAAAGAGTCCGCGCGGACAGTACGGAATTTAGTACCAATTCATTTGTGCGATTGGACATAGCGGCAATACCCTGTACTTTTATAGGTTGCAGGCCTTCTACTCGAACCAACGGAGATGCAAAAGGTTTTGAAGCATCGGTTTATAAGCTCGGTTAGAGTTTATGTACAGATACACAGAAAATCAGTACTTCTTTAAAGGTCGTCCCGCTAGGTCGATTCTTTCTCTCCGCAAAATTATATACACCGTACGATACTTTGTTAATGTAGTTTGTTGCATGCATTTTTGTTTCATAGCCTAGGTAATTGGTACCTAGATGTAGTGTTGATACCGCTAGTATCATCACCAATCAGCGATGCAGGGCCTGGGAATATCTGTCAGGCTATTTCCTGCGCTATTCGAGGCCGTTCGCGCCTCAAGGTGTTACCATCATTTTTCTGCCTTTGATCGGTAATCTGCAACATCGCAGGGTTTCCAAGACGTCGAACCTGCGGTGTTCGTGTGTGTGTATATATGTGCTGTAGGCAACACCTTCTTCTATTTAGTTTAATGTAAGTGCCACCCGGGCATATTTTACTCCTTTGCTCTATTCTAAGCTGTAGTATCTATAGTGATAAGATTGTATAGAGACATTGTGATTTAGCATTATATAACTTCAGTTCCATTGTAAGTATTATTAAGGGTTAACACATTTACGGATTTTCTCCCACCTGTGACTGGGGTCTTTTATGCCTTCGATGTGTTAACTTATTTCTTAATTGAAAATTAAAACGCACATTCCCTTATCGTTGTATCTCACCAAATTGTATATTATATATCTTTCTTTAAAAACAGATACGCTTAATTATATATTGACCTTGGCAACGGACTTTGAAAACGTTAAAAAGATTACTTCTAGCCGAGTGGTAAAGCCAAGTATTTCGAGCCCAATATCATCTACCGCAAAACGTCCAAATGTATTTAGATCTATGCACATTTTCGTGTAAACACAAAGACTGGGAAAGTTTTAGTGATATTTTTTGAAAGTTTTACTGATTTTTTTGCTATATGGATATGCAGCAGTGATACCTACAATATCATTGCGAGCCAGCGACGCAATCTAAAGGGGTAGTCATAATTTGATCGATCGATTCGATGGATTCAGCATCGTAGCGTCTCTGAGACATCGAATTTGAGGTCCTCGTGTGTATGCGTTGGTATGTTTTTTTTTGTTCAGAGATCATTGTGTGCGAGCGTCGTACCGTTAAACTACTTTTATTTTATCGAATGTGCATTCGATCTGCGTGGTAATATTCATGCCACGCCGGCCCAATGAACTTCTTGAATTTTCCGTTGATTAGAGTGACGCAATTCAATGATATTATATGACAGGTGGACCATAATATTTTACTATTCTCAGTACATTTTTATAAAAAAATTTCCGTAATGTTACGGAATTCAATGCTAATAATGATTTTATTCTCAATTTCGTCTCCAATAGTGTTTATAATTAATATTTACGAATACATGTGCTTTGTTTAAAAACACATCGTAGACCTCCGTCGCTGATTAGCACCGATATATGGAAGTATAAATCGAGTGACGTTAAATATCATAAAAAAATATTTACGAATATCTTAGTAATATTTTATTTTTACGAATTCGCTGTATTGATGAGATTGGTTTTATTCATTTATGAATTCACAGTATTCATCTTATTGATTTACTTCATTTTATAAAATAGAATTTTTAACCGTTACTCCGAAGTAAAAAATACTAAGAAATAATTCGAATTATTAATATAAAGAATGCACGATTTCTTGCAAATACTATTTCGAAGAGTGGTAAGATAAGTCACTAGAAAACTTTAAAACATATAACAAAGCAAGATAAGATAATATAATTTTATAACGTTTGTTAAATAGAATGCTCACATGTAAATGCAAAGTACAAGCCATATCACCATACTAAGATTACTCTAAAACTGCGTTATTCCTGGATAGTCATCTAATTATTTGTATTTCTTGAAATTCGTTAGAATTAATATTAATATTTCATCGAAATGTAATTTAAACGTAGAAATAATTACATATTTGTACTAATGTAAACTGATGATACGGACATGAAAAACAGCCGCGTTAATCTTTTGTCAATAGAGCGTTGCCCTAGATAGAGTTGGGTTGCAGGATGAAATGCGTTACATATGCAGTCTGTAACAGACGTATAATATTATATTCAATGATTTTTTAATACTTTTATATTTTTAAATTCCCCATTTGCATTGGTTGTTCCCTAGAAATGATCTATACTTTTCAATGTAGACTCCTCAAATCACTAATTCGAACTGAGCTGGACAAGTAGGTTTACTTTAAATAACATTTTTATTAACAATAAATACTGAAACTGATATACATTATAATTTGCACGTAATTATAAAACTAATATTTTAAAGTTTGCCGTTCTTCTAAAGGTTAATCCGAGTTGTTTTTCTGAACTGTAATTGGTTCGAGTGATTTTACATTAAAAATAATTTTTATAGGGAAGCATTTGCATGAGTTTTATCTTCACTGAATACGATAGTTTTTGGCTTTATTAAGCGATGACTTAGAGTTGCTTTTATGTCCGTAAATGTAATTGTTTCTATGTTACATAAAACGAGCAGAATCAATAATTAAACGAATATATTACTTTCGTATAATGGAATTACTCTATTCTGTTCTGTATAAGAACTTAGCGCATATTTAACGCTTTCATAAATTTTTTTTCTACTTTGTAATAGTATTAATTATTAAGCAACCTAACTGAGAATTTACGTTATTATATTGGTTTTTTGTTCTGTGTAATTATAATCAGCAAGGCAAGGTATTTGGTTTTGCGGAGATTCTAAGCAGCAGAAATGTTCGAGGAGCTTTCCAACGGCATTTGGGCCCAATGGCTGTCGTCACGATGAGGATTACTCCGTTTGAGAGACATCAGGGTCACGACTAATAGTAGGAGATTGGTGCGGAATGATATTTCCTCTTTGAACCTCACCTGTCGTACGAGTATGATCTGTGGTTCAGGAATATTCCATTATATCAGAAAGATTTTGTGTAAATCAGGAAGAATCGTTGTGTGTTTGTATTTGGAAATAAGCTCGCGATTAGGTAGTAATGTTTATTGCAATTTAGACTGCCTTAGTTTAGTGTCAATAAATTTTTATGCCTTAGTTTAGTGTTAATAAAACCAACAGTATTATCTTTTCCCTTTCATGATTATTTTACAAACAGTTTTTGGTGCCCCAGGTGAGAATGTATATTCGAGCATGGAATTAGATTTACGATTTATAATAATTCGTGCGTATTTATTATTTTGTATTCAATTATTTGTAATATGATTATAGTTTTAAAATTATCTTCAATTTGAAGACTAACTACGTAGATTTATAGGTAGAATAATACATTTATAGTTGGTCACTCTGAAAATTCTAAATAGTGTCTATTACTTGATTTGTAGTTTTGAAAATATTGCTCTATTTTTCTCATGTTTTTAAGACATAAATTTCATTCTACACTTATGAAGTCCCATAGCAGTCATGAAATCCGCAGTTCTTCGAAAACGTACAGTGACGAAAAATTCTCTCTTTTTGGAAATTACGTTACTAAGCTCAAGGATAAGGGAACAATCACGTGACTAAATACTATCAACAAAAAATGCTCGGAAGCCCGAAAAACTCGCTCGTAAATCATAGCACATGATGCGGCTGAATCTGATGCTTACATAATAGATGAAGTATTCACGAGTTTCCAATCTATGTTCGAAGATACGCTTCATTATTTATTGAACTTGTCAGCTGAGTCTGAAAACGATTAAAAGAATACTACCAGCCGAGTGGTAAATCCGATTCTTTCTTTTTTGTTGTTGGTGCTGATAAATATCTTTTTTCAAAGTTTTACCGATTCTTTTGTTTGTGCATAGGGCACCGAGTATAAATAAAATCGTGTATCCGAGTCGGTTCGACACGTTCCTGTTTTCCGTCCCTACAATTGTATAAGGAGTTCTCCATTTATGTAGATCAGTAAGAGTATAAAAAATACCTCTTATGTACGAGGTATAGTCAAAAAGTAACTACTTCCATAGTTTCAATTATGTAGCATTTTTAGTTTCTTTAGAAGACATAAAGGTTAGAAGTATTTTGCCTGTTCGGCGATTTTTTGTTATTGAAAAAATGGATCAAATAATTTTCATTAAATTATATGTACAATTCGGAATAAAGTGTTCCAAAATACTTGAAATGTTGACAATGGTGTAAGATGAGTCTATTCTAAGAAAAAAAAATATTTAAAAGTTGTACAAGCTCTTACAAGACACCAATGACGATCCTTGCTTTGGACGACGCAGCATGTCAACAATTGACGAAAACGTTGAAAAAATGAAGAAAATAGTGTTGGGAATCGTCGAATGATCGTAAGACAAGTTGCTGATAATATCGGCATCTCGTTTGGCTCGTGGCAAGCAATTTTAACGGAAGTTTTGAGCATGAGACGTATATCAGCAAAGTTTGTTCTAAAATTGCTAAATTTTGACCAACAAAAATGTCATGTATGTATCGTTCGGAAACTGTTAAATGACGACAAGGATGACTCACGTTTGCTCAAAAAGATCATAATAGGTGGTGAAACGTAGTTATATTGTTATGACGTCGAAACGAAGACTCAATCTTCTCAGTGCAAACATTATGGATAACCAAAGCCAAAAAAGCATGTCAACTTCGTTCAAATCTCAAGGTGTTACTTACTGTTTGCTTTCATTATGATGGCGTAGTGCATACAGGAGTGCTTACTATAAGGTCCTACACGTTATAAGGAGTATTATCTTGAATTTGTGCATCATTGTATACTTGAAGCAATACAGTAAAATAAGTCATGGTTATTGCACCATAATAATGCACTCACATAACATTGCTTGTTGTAATTTTTTGGGTAATAACAATACCCTGATCATGTCTTAGTTACATCAGATTTGGCCCCCTGTCGCTTTCTCCTGTTTGCCGAATTGAAAAAAACCACTGAAGGGTGGTCTTTTGACTACGATTGAGGAAATACAGACCGCATCACTGGCTGAGCTTAAAGTTATACCAAAAAGTGTTTATCGGAAATCCTTTGATGGTTGGATAACAAATCGCTGGCAGAATTATATTCTATCAGAGGGAAATTACTTTGAAGGGAACAACATAAATATTAATGAATACGTAAATATTTTCTGACAAAAATAAAAATTCACCTTACTATTTGATTAATATCACATGTTTCAATAATCTTTTTTTTGTAATTCTTGTGTTAGTGTTAACGCGGTCGCTGGCCTTGATCAGGCTATTCAATTTAGGGTATACGTAGACGTCTAAAAACCTAGCTCGCAGTTTAACAGCAATAGATAAATTATTCCAGTTGCATTAAATTATTATATCCATTCATTCAAAAAAGAAATTAAAATTTTGATTACTGTTGAATTGATACACACGCTCTATTTTTATATTTTCTGTACACAGAGGCATATTTACAAAAATTGTCATGCGAGGAATTACAGAACTATTAAATAATTATTAAATATGTATACTAGCATCTCTCCTCTCGGTATCGTTCGAGATAATAATTTAACTAATTTCTTAAACAGTTCGATAATATCTGTGTAAAAAGTAGTGTATGTATAAATCTATTTTTCTATAGATAATTTATCTATCGTCGCTTTCGTATAAAAAGCAGCTTCAAAGCAGCATCCGTTTCAAAAAGGTGATATGTCATAGATCTCTTTACACGATGTATATATAGATTTGTATATATATAATATACACCTTACATATCGCTTCTACGGGGAAATATTGTCCCTTCGAGTTCCGACGATAAAATACGTCTTGGGACGACTTCTAAAGAGAGTTTCGTGAATAATGAAGGTAGAATACAGCATCTAGTTGTTCTGTGATGCCTTCAACGGGGATTTTGGTGTTTGGATGATAGAATACGAAACTTCCCGTAGAAATAGTCCCGAAGCATCTGCCCATCATATTCTACTGTTCGAACAGAAGTTTAGAAACTCATAAACTTGTTTATCGCAATTTTCCATAAACCGTTTTTTCTTGAAATGACGAATCCGTTGACACAGCGGCCTACATTCCTGATGTGCCGTCGCAAGACTTGGCTAAAAATAGGGACAAATTTCTACGGTATTTCACAGTAGTAAGTCATAGCGCAAAGAACTGGGATGTCACTCATCTTTTAATTAGCATCGTTAAACATGTCTCAAAGTTACAACCGGATATTATACCAAAATGATAATTCTACAATCAAATGAATTTTTTTTTCGTTAAAATACAAATAATTAAAGATTATAAAAATATCTTTCGACACGAAATTGCGAATATTTTATTTTAAAATATATATTAGAAATTATATATATGGTTTCTGGTTTTCAGGATATGCGTGTATATATATATATACTAAACTGTTTTAATGTAGGTACACAGTATTGAGCCGAAATGCATAAAAAAAATTTTCTTTTATATAATATTAAAATGCAAATTTTGGTTTAAAAGTTTGTTTTTTATATTATATAACGTACATAATTATAATATATTATACTATAGAATAATAAATATGTTCCATTATTGGAATTACTGAAAGTGTCATTGATATAAAATGACATCGTAGATCTCCGTCGCTGATTAGCACCGGTATTTGGAAGCATTAATAGAGCGACGTTAAAAATGTGATGTTAACACAAAAAACGTAAAATAAGACAATTTCACGACAGGTCGATAACTGAATAAATTTGTTTAGAATTATTGACATTATTGCAAATTCAAGAATGATGGTGATTTTCAAAATTAATTGTACATTTTAATTTTTTATACTTTGTGGGAATTTGGGCTATTTAAGGACAGTTTATGCAAAGAAGAAGTTGATATTATTAGAGAAGGGCTGGAGTTGAAACATTGTTTTCTTTTTGACAATGTTGACAGACTATACTGTAGAGTATCAGGCAATTATAGCGAGAAGTATTTTAGAGAGAGGAAATACGCGCGCGCGCAAAAATAAGCAATTGATGATAAACAATCTGCGATTGATGTTTACGAGATGCTTGTAAAGAAAGTATATGTAAATTTTTATAGCCGTAATTTTGTCAATCAGCTATCGCCTGAACTTCAACTCGGATCATTGAGTTACTAATCGTTTATTCTAGACATCCAGTTATCGTAAATCTCTAGTTTACGTTTTTATCGCTTTTGCTGCTCCAATAACTATGTGCTGTAGTAAGGAATAATATAGATGCAGAATAGTAATATGAATTATCTGATAAAATAAAGAGATTTGTTTTTATAACTTTTTGCAGATAATTATCAATGGGTCGCTGGCTACGACCACCTGGGCCATTAAATGTCTGGAAATTGATTGAGGGTTACGAGGCATTGGAAGATGGCTCAAAAAGAAAAGTTAAATTTTCTATTCAGGAAGTGCCTAATGAAGAAAATAGACGATTAGAAGTCTTGAATTTAATGAACAGGGTTTTCTTCGAAGATGAACCAATATGTGCTTCTCTTAGTACGTAAATTGTTAATTTATCTACTTATTTATTTTTATCAATTTATTTTTAACAGACTAGATAGCCCTCTTATTGAGATGTATACATATGTCCCGAGATTAATTTTTGCCACCAAAACAATGGTAGGTAGTGATTGAAAAATCATCCTAAGCTTATCAAGTTGAGGTTAAAATGTTTTAAAATATTTTCTTCTTCAAGCAGAAATTACACTGTACACTAATTTTAAAAATCGGACTGAAAAAAAATTAATAGCAGAAGTATCCAATATAATGTTGTCAAAATTGATAAATATAATTCGAAGCCTTTTGAAAGTTATGGTTCAAAAAGCTCCCTTAATTTCACAAATGACAATTAATCTTTAGACTGTCGAGATTTGAGAAATTTCAAAAGCTCCGTTTTTCTATAAAAAAATTGAGTTTAATCAATGTACAAAATTCTAAACTAAGGCCAAGACTTTGGCAGATCGGAGCACGACACCTCCAGGCGTCATCCCTGCCCGGTACTGTAATGTGCATGGTAATTTTTTTCTTTTTCATAAAAAACGTTTAGAAGATTTCTTACGCCTCAAAAATGTTTCCCTAGGGGGTTTTGGGGTTACTAAATACGATTCTGCAATCAAACCGACATATTACTTCCGTCATTTTGGATTTTTATTTTTATGACAGAATCGAGTTATATATATATAATAATTTTTTCCTGTTATACGAATTTTTGTTTTTCATATTATAAATTTATTTGAATACGTATTGTAAATGTATTTTATTTTTTTGATTAGATTTTAAAAACAATCCAAATGCTATCAAGTGTATACAGACTGTATGGAATTATGAATTGGATCAGGGTGTAGTGATTGGTTGTTACTTACTTGATTTTGAAGGTAAAATACAAAAATTAGTGGGAGCCAATATGATACACATATCAACGAATGAGACCGAAGATGATTTAAAAAATATATATGAGGTAAAATTTTCATTTTTATAAATAATTTTATGGATCTTAGTCTTTTTCTAAACTTATATGTTTATAAATTAGTATATTTATAAACTTATAGAGCAATCATTGGCTCAGGCAATAAAGGTATTAGTTTTTTTTACTGTCGTTCCACGCCGGTCTTTACACTGAGTTAAGGCTGCTAGATAGCCTAATTTCGATTCCCGTCAACTGAAGGAATCTTTTTAAAATAGTATTTTCTATTTTTCGGGGAGGGGATTGAGACTATTAATGTATATGCTTAGAAGAACTATTTTTCTGATATAATATGTAATAAATAAATAAATAATGAGAATTTCATTGTCTTTATTTGGAATATACCAAATATTTTGTCCTTATGTTATTTAATGTCGCTCTATGTCTGCTTTTAAATACTGGTGCTAATCAGCGACGGAGGTCTACGATGGGTTTGTAAACCAATACAAAATATTATATTTCAGACGCTATAGATCTGGTCAGAAAAAAGGTCAATCTGACTATAATTATAATTATATTAGTTTCTACAAAAAACTGTCCAATGAAAAATATTTATTAGTTTGCTTAAATGAGTCAAATTAAATAGAATCTTTAAATTTACAAGTTGTATTCTTTTTACTTTATATTTTATTAGATCATTTTACAGAAATTAATCTTTCATAGTTTTAATTAATCTCTTTGCTTAAAGCGTTAAAGGATTATTTCACATTAGCCATATTTCCACTATCTTCATCAGTTACTTAGGAAATGATTTTTTTTATTTTTAGAATTACTGCAAGACTTGCCCAAGACTTTCGACCGCTTTGTCTTTTTATAATGGTTTAGTTCAAAAAAGTGATGTTCGTAAAATTTACAATGTCGACACATACATCGGCTCTCTGAGTTTGGTTGTATCACCGGAATTTCGAGGTCAGAAACTTGGAGTTCACATTTTAGAAGCTAGGTATAACTTACTACATTTTTTAAAATTTATTGCATATAAATAAGCTTAAATATGAATATTTCACTTTTACCATTACCCACCTTATAAGGACATAAAGATATATATATATATATATATATATATATATATATATATATATATATATGCTAGTCAACTTTGGGTACAAATCATAAGCATTTTGATATGCAAAATTTTTGATAAAGATACAGTGTTACACAGTTTGTGATACAATAACAAGAAAAGTATGAAATTAAAACGAATGGAGTGAAGCTTATAGAACCTACTCTAAATGTTCCAAAATATTTTAATTGTTCTTATGTCGACTGTATTTAGATAAATTAATAAATATTTCTATTGGTCTTAGAGTCCAATTCAATAAAATAAAAATAATTCATAAAAATGTTCACGTAATATCTAAAGCTAAAATTGGAGTTTACAAAGGAATACGTATTCGGTGAGGGAAGTAATAAATGATGATGTTAAAATTTAAATAGTCTTTATTTTAAAACCGCGAGGCATAAAAAACCTCCACTCAATGGGTGGAGGAAAAAGCCTGAACTGTACGGAAAAATCTAAATAAAAAGGCACACATGTACGTTAACCTAACACCCAATATCTCGAGACGCGATGGCCGACTTATAAAATACATAGATCGCACTTATCATAAAAAACAACACTTTACAATATGGAGATCTCAAACGCAATGAAATGTTGCTTGATAAAATGATACCTACGCCTTAAACGAACGAGCACTTATAATTCGCCATGTGTTGGCACAATACGATGCGCATTGACCATATTTACGCGTAGTCGGACGTTCGACAATATCGTGCAAACAAATACCATGTTCAATAATAAAAATAATAAAAAGAACAACAGCAATAATAATAATAATACGAATAATAAGAATAATTTTAATTTAACAAATGCTTCTTTATAAACTCCGGCTTTGCCTTGGGCTGTGAACCTCTTTTTTGATAAATAAAATCTTTTCGTACCAGGATAAAAATGTAATTTTTTCATACCCGGTCTAAAGTAAGTGCTTTAATTTGATAAATCAATTTATTTCCCTCTTTATCTGCTTGAAGTGTACGTACAATACAGATTATATAAAATATATATATATCGGTACGGGTATAAAGGTTTAATTTAATAATCTTCTGAACGAAATCAATGAGATATATCTTTTGATAAGAATAAATCAACTTATAAAATGGTGAACTTATAATAGATTTTCTGTTCAATTCAAAATTTCAAGGTAAAAATGCTTTAAAACCTCATGATTGTTATAAATAAATTTCCTACTACATCTTCGGGCAACGACTTCTATATCCTCTAAGCGTAGTAGTGGCGCGAGTTGACTTTTCCCCCTGTGACTATTGAGCGCCTGCAAAAGAAACTTCTTTAAAATTACATACGAAGTTAATGTAATTAATCTCAAACTTTATTGCAGTAAAGTATTTGAAATACGAATAAGAATTGTCATTTAAGTTTCTGTAAAAAACTAGTATGAAAAAGCTGGTTTTAAATATTTCTTTGCAGTATAATTTTTATTTAATAAATTTTATTAGTATCTAGTAAATATATGTTTGATTATTTATTAATAGAATAATCCAGTACTCAGTATTGGTCGCATTAAATTAATCATACTTCACGATTGAAAAATGAAGAAATTTTATATTCGTATATTTTTGATTACTGCCTTTTAGGAGTGCGGTAGCTAAGAAATATGGAATTGCAGCTACTTCAACTATGTTCACTGCAACCGCTTCGCAAATACAGGCAAAACGGGCCGGTTTTGAAGAGGCCTACTCCGAGGATTATGCCGACTTTGTAGATGACGAAGGCAATCCACAGTTTCCTAATATCACCTCCAAATGTGCCAAAATAATGATGAAGAGACTTCCTTAATTAAAAATTCTGTCAATATTACGTCCGAACAATCATTGCTTTGGGAATATATAGATAATGCGGAAATATTTTATGGGATTCCAAAGCGCGCAACGATTCGGTTTTATGTCCTTCATCGAGTCTCTTGAGTTTGTTAAATAGCAAGAAGTCACTCGTAGCTAAATTAATAAGAACATTGCGGAATAATATGCTTTGAGTTTTGAGCGAAATTCTCGCGAACAACCAGTGTTGTACGATAAAGCACAAGAGTGAATTTGCCATAGCTCCGGCTTTTTTGCGAACAGCTTGATGTAAACGACGCATAATACTGAAAGAATATTCTTTGTTAACAGTTTGGCCAGATGTAAGGAATTTAGAATCCACCATACCATGATAATCGAAGAGAACTATTAATATCATCATGATTTTTGAGCGACTTTGATGTAGTTTTTTCGGACAAGTCTCACCTTCGGTCCGATATTCACGCGATTGATTGATTGTTTCGGGGTCATCAGCGTAGATCCAAATCTCATTTCCTGTAAAGATGCGTCTCATGATTACCTGATAGTCCGAAATCATCTTTTCACAGATGTTAATGCAATACTTTTTTCCAAAACTGAGTGTTTTTAGCAACAATCGGGACTTGATTCGTCAGAGATCCAAAATGTCATTCACAATGATTTGAGCTGACCCAAATGAACTTTCCGGAAAATCGGAAAGGTCTCTAATTGTCAGTCGACAATTTGGAAGCACAGGTTTTTGGATCTGCTTAAGATGATGATCATCAGTTCATGTTTTTGGCCACATTTGACACCTCATTCTTCTTAATACTCTC
This sequence comes from Sycobia sp. Sy_11, assembly GCA_018907035.1. NCBI lineage: Eukaryota > Metazoa > Arthropoda > Insecta > Hymenoptera > Epichrysomallidae > Sycobia > Sycobia sp. Sy_11. The sequence goes on from JACCIC010000042.1 coordinate 2,892,331, forward strand.
GCGACCGGATTTGAATTCGTTGTACTATTGGACATATTATAAAGATTTAATGAATTGCAACACGAACAGAAAATTACTTATAACAACAGCTTATTACAACTAAAGGTATAATTTATTTTTATAAGTTTGCTATAAAAAGAGTCAAAAATCTTTGTTCTACAAATATAAAAATATCATGTCTTGGAAATTGATAATTTTTATTAATCGATTTAGGTTCAATCATTATAACCTCATAGTCTCTTTAGTCAGGATGAATATTATAGTTGACGCTAAATATAAATTTGATTTCTTTAAAGAAAATACTGTTCGCATTGTTTGACATTGTAGACTAAGATCAACAAAGAATAGAACTTGTACAAAAATTATCGCAGTTAAGCACTTAAGATGTCTACTCTGCTGACCGAGTCAAATATCAGAATTGATAGCTTTGTTATAGAATTTTTAAGAAAATGTAATATTCTGTCGAAGATTGTATATGCCTTAAATACTGTAAAGCAAATTAATCTTTTAAGATTAGAAAGTTGAATAAAAAATTATGAGAATTATAATATGCACAATATAATACATTGTGAAATTTGAAAACTATGTCTGAGCTAGTTTTTTTGTTTCCAAGGTTGGTACGAATATTGTAACTGATTGTTTCTTAATACGCGCCGAATACAAATTTATTGTTTAATAAAATTATATCGTTATTTCTACAGATTTATACAAGTTAATTTTTTGATTTTACAGAAGTTAATTTTCATACAAGTTAATTATATGCGTCTCCCGAATCTTAATCGAACTTTCACCGAGAATAGACGTGTTTACAAACTCTTAGTCAGTGCTCTTGAGTGCGTTGAATTCCTATTGTGAAAGTGTAATTGTATACAATTGATATGTTGAACAATCTAATTATACAACAATACTTATAGATTACAACCATATAAACTTATTCTTAAGAGTGGTAAGTGTTTCTGTTCGCAGGGACACTTGCAATTAACACTCAATATCGCGCAATATTCGCAAAAAACCCAAAGTTCTACAAAAACAAACGGCTCGTACTCTCAGATGGTCCAACAGACTCAGTATCCAACAAGAGACCAAGCCATAGTTATTGACTCAGTAGAAGGAATATCCGTACATGAATACATAGCTGCAGTTGCTAAATTAACAAGTTCACTGAATATTAAATACGTTTCAAGAATCTCTCATCGACGAGTCTGTTTATATTTAAACAGTGCGGAAACAGTGGACCTTCTTACAGGAAAATATGTAAACATCGGCGCGCATGTCTATTAACGAATTATTCTACCAAACGTTCACCCTATAATTCCAAACGAATTGTTATTAGAAGAACTGCATAAAATGGGTATCAAGCCAGCCTCACAAATAACACATATTCGCGATGGCAAAAATGAGCCAGGATTTTCTCATATCCTTAGTTTTCGCAGGCAAGTATATATAAAACCGGAAGACATTGATAAAATACAACCAACAATACAAATACATTATGAAAGCACAGCTTGGTGGATTTATTTATCTACGGAAAAGCTCATGTGCTTTGTTTGTAAAGAGTAAGGTCATGTAGCTAAGTTCTGTAAAAATACTGAATCTCTGGAATTGGAAAATAAAAATAAAGAAACTGCTACTGTCATCCAAAATGACACACAATCAGCACAAGAAATATTATCTGTAACAGAAGAGACAGAAAAACTACTGACTTCAGAAGAAAATAATTACCTGCAGGCGCAATCTAAACAAGAGGGAAATTTCCTTCTCGAACCTCCCATAGGTACCAAGCGAGGGCACTCCAACACTTTGTCAACTACAAGTAGTAATATAAAAACAGCAAAGGCAGTAGTACACACGCAGAAAAAATCAAAAAAGGTAACAAAAGCACCACCAACGAAAGAAGAAATTCAATTTAGACTAGAAGCGACTAAAACTTTATTTATAGAAAAAGCTGAAACATATCCACTCTAATTAAACGAGACTACCAAGTCAGCGTACAATAACTCCAACATTTCACAAACTGCTTTAACTTATACCACTAATATTACTGATTTAATTATAATGCTCAAAGATATAAGACCTCATATCACTGATTCAAAGCTAAAAAGTAGAGTATATAGGATTATAAAAAGACTAGAAAATAAAGATAATGAAAATGCCCAGAGCGATGAGTTAAGCTCCACAGACGAATAGATATTTTATGTAACTAAAAATGGAATATATAAAAAAAAAACATCAAAACAAATTCGTTAAAGTGTTGTTTTTGGAATGCTCGAAGTATTTGGCAGCGTAAAAAACGAACTTCCGGAAATATTAAAAAATTTAGACTTATTTATATGCGTAGAATCGTGGTTGAAAGACGATGATAATAATAAAGATCACATATTCTCAAGTAATTTTGTACAATATAAAAAAACAGATCACATGCCAGAGGCGGAGGTATTTTACTTCTTATCCGCAACGACTTAGCATTTAAAGAAATAGAAAATATAATATCTCCGGATGAGACAGTCGAGCTTTGCTGAATAGAAAGCACTAACATAAATCCCACTATTTACATTTACGTTTGCTATAGAGCGCCGGGGAAAAATTTGTCACAAGCTCAATGGAATGCGGTAATAGGAAACATAAATATAAACAAACCTTGTATATTTGTAGGCGACTTCAACGCGCATAATACTACATGAAATTGTAAATACACTGATTTAAATGGACTAAGACTCTCAAATAGTATAGATGACCATACTAATCTATTCCTTCACAATTATAACACGAAGACTCGAATTGATTATTCTAGAAATGTACACTCAAATATTGATTTGATATATTCAAGTATTAATATCGCACACAAAATTCACATTAATATACCAGACGAGACGTTTGGTTCGGATCATTACCCAATTATGTTCAAAGTTGACGCAGAAAAAAATATTTACAATAAAAAAACATTTAAAATTAAAACCCTAAAAACTAATTGGAAAAAGGTAGAGCACGAACTAAATGAAAACTATGTGAATTTTCGGTCCTTACAATTTGAAAATTTCTCCCCTCAACAGAAGTACGACTTCCTTACGAAAACAATTATTTCAGCTGTTAAAGCTAGCACACCTAACAAAAAAATCGTAAATAACAACAAATATAGAAATCCGGTTTCTTGGTGGGATGAAGATTGCAATGAGGCTAAACTGAAGCGAAGAGAGGCTTTTCTAAAATGGAAAAAGAGTTTAAATCTCGAAGATCTTATGGAATATAAAAAAGCTATAAACTTTACATTGAAGTTATTCAAAAAAAAACGCGAAAACTACATTAAATTTGTTGAGTCTATTAGTATTCACACTAATATCAATTACGTATGGGAGAAAAGTAAAATTTTTAAAAATCATTGTATAAAAATAAGAAAAGCACACCAAGATAATCATTTACAACAAAAAGAAGCAACTAACAAAGGCTTAAATAAACTAAGCCCTCCATGGGCCCTTACGGAGCCAGAATGGATACCACCTTGCCAAAAAAATGAGTTTTTTTAGCAAACCATTCAAGTACATAGAGTTAGACACTGTCCTAAATTGCCTCAATAAAAAATCGGCCCCGGGAATGGACGGTATAGACTACGATATCATTTTAAAGTTATCTAATAAGTACAGATTATTGCTACTCAAAATTTTTAATGAATTATTGAAACAGGGACTGTATCCAGAAGAATGGAAGAAATCCTTTATCCATTTTATAAACAAACCAGATTGCAAAAGCGTACGTCCCCTAGCTTTAACATCGTGTTTGTGTAAAATATTCGAGTCACTTGTAAAAAATCGTCTACAATGGTGGTGCGAATCACACAATCTTCTTCCCACTAACCAATCCGGATTTAGAAAAGGAAAATCTTGTATAGATAATCTTACAAAATTAATGTTGCAAGCCGATGAAGCCCTTGAATCACGCAAAGATATATACGCTACTTTCTTAGACGTATGTGGAGCATTTGATAATGTAAATAGCGATATTCTGTTATTAAAATTAGCGGAAATCGGTTGCTCAAAAGAAATAATACGATTTATTAAATCCATTACACATGAGAGAACAATTTATACTGACACATTGGGTATACATTATAGAAATGTAGGTAAAGGCGTTCCTCAAGGGGGAGTACTTAGTCCATTGTTATACTTGATATATGTCAAAAATATCAGTGCAAATCTTCCCAAGAGCATCTGTATATCGCAATTTACTGACGATATAGCCTTGTACACAAAACGCGGAATACCTATACTAGAAAAATCTGTAAAAATCATGAGCGAAAATTTATTAAAACTAGGCTTAGATTTAGCACCCCAAAAAACTACATTCATCCATTTTAATAAAAAAGGAATAAAACCAGGGGAAACTGAAATAAAAATTAAAGATCATGTTGTCAAATCTAGCGACTGCGTACGATTTTTAGGAATTATTTTCGATTATAGATTGTCATTCACGCCGCATGTAAAACACTTACAGTTTAAGTGTTCCCGAGCAATCAATATCATTAAATTCCTGTGTGGTACCTGGTGGGGATGTTCTCCTTCTACCCTTCTAGTCTTTTACAAAAGCTATATAAGGTCAATCATGGATTACGGTAGCTTCATATATTTTCCAAAACAGAAAAAGTAGATTGAAACATTAGAAAAAATACAAATTTCTGCAATAAGAAAAGCTATGGGCTATAGAATAAGCACACCAAAAAATATTATCCTTGCAGAATCAAAAGTCTTAGCGTTTGAATTCAGAACCAAATATCTATGTAAAAAATTTTTAAGTAAGACACTATCGTACAGTAGTTCATCCATATACCAATTAATCCATCAACTTTATAAAAAAATTACAAAAAATGTATATAGTAAAACGCCAAGAATATTAACTCAATGCATAGCAAAAATATACAAAATTAATTTACCGCAAGCAAAAAACTTTAATATTTATCAGTTCTCATACAACCCTATTATAACTTCAATCGAAAGAGACCAAGAATTGGAAAATAATGTAAATAAAGCACCTGACAGGAATGAATATATTCAAAATTTTACATTGGAAAATCGCCTTATCGATACATACACGGGTGGTAGAAAAATTGATTATCAAGTAGGAGCAGCAACAGTCTGCCCAAGTTTAAATATTCAAATCAAAAGGAAACTTACTAGTTGTACATCCGTTTTTACAGCAGAAAGCATTGCCCTGCTTGATGCAATCAATATTGCATACGAGCATCCAGACTGTAAGTTCGTGGTATTTTCTGATTCTCAAAGTACTTTACAGAGTTTAAAAACAACTAAATTCACTATTAAAACAAATACATACACACTAGAAATAAAAGAGAAATACAATGAGATAATGTCCAGAAATCCGAAGAGAATAATCAAATTCGTGTGGATACCTTCACACTCGGGCATAATAGGAAATGAAATGGCTGATACACAGGCCAAGGAAGCTGCGATTAGTAATAACGAAAGCGAAACTATGCAAAATGTCTTAATTCCATTTTACGAATATTCGGCTAAATACAGGAAATGCGCAATCGATGAAAATACAAAAATGCTCTTGGAACAAAGCGTAGATAAAGGAACCAAGTATTTCAAAATCTATAAAAATAATAATTCCAAATCGTGGTTAGCTGGACAAAATCTACCTCGAGCCTTAGTAGTAACTATAAATCGCTGCAGATCGGAACATTATAATCTAGCAGTTTCCTTGGCTAAAATTGGTGTAGGAGATAAAATATGCGAATGTTTGGATTATGAACAAAACCTTAATCATGTAATCTGGCAATGTAAATTACACGAAAAAGAAAGAAGTAAACTGGTAGAAAAACTCAAAAAAATACAGTACCAAATGCCGCTCAATATAGAATGTATAATTGAAAAGCCAGACGTAAAAGCTTGTAAATACATACAAGACTACTTAATAGAATGTAACAAATATATTTAATAATTTAATATGCTTATAAGTATTGTACTATTGTAAGAGCGTATTGTATATATATGTATGTTATGCAAATAAGTCCGAATAGGACTTGATAAGCAATAAAAAAAAAAAAAATATGCATCTCCCAAATAAGATGTAAATATTATATTCGCGTGTTATCATACAAAAGATAGGTTGTTATGTTTCGTTTATATTTTCGTCGATATGTTTCGTTTGTATTGCGTTCTGATTACGTTAAATTCATAAAGCTCCGTGTATCAAATAACCAACCTGTAAAGAAAAATTGTAAGGCGAAAAGGCAAGGAAAGAAATTTTTTCATGACTATTTCGATTATATATATATGGTAAAAAAGGATAAAAGGGTAGTTCTGCCTCTCGCCGTTACCAACTCGCGTGTACGGAGGTCTACGTACACGTGTAGTCAAATGTATTGAAAACACATAACTTCCGCGATTGAGTCGTAAGGTGTGCACGGGGAGCCCCCGAGAATGCTTGGCAGTGAGTAGTAACATGCGCGAGAGGTTGCGAGAGCCGCGAGAAAAAAAAGGGAGGAACGAGATAAATTTGACTCAGAACCGCATGTTTCCCGCCTTGCCTTTTCGCCACTGCGACAAATAAAAAGAGAACGTTGTCCGCGAGAGCGCGCGCTATTCGCCATTGTGCGGAATAGGGAAACTTCCCGCCTCGCCTTCGTCAAAGTAGACCTGCAGAGCGCGGCATCGATAGTGCGCGAGACAATGGCCGTGGGTGATAGGGCCAAAACCTGGCCGCTCTTTTGAAGCGGGGGAATAGAGCGCGGTTTCGATAATTCGCGCGTCAACGGCCACATACGATAGGGCCGAAACTTTAGCGCGCTGCAGCAGCGAGGAAGAAGAGCGCGATCGCAAAATGCGCGCGCCAATGTTTTTCTGTGATTCGACCGAAAATTGCACAGCCCTCCACACTCTGTAGCGACGGGGGGAGAGAGTGTGGACTTTAAAAGGCCGAGCGGCGAGTGGCGACCGGGGATTTTTTTTCTATTACTGTTTTGAGACACTGTACGTGTAATAAAATTAACAAAAATAAAATATAATTAAATCATTTTTTCGAGAATCTACTCCTCTTCCCAATATTTCCACCACAAATATCGATGTTAAAAAACTACATTTATCCTATTTAGAATAAAATACCTAAAATCTTAAACTAAAACCTTAAATGCCTAACATCTGCACTGTAGGTTATTTTAAAATATTTGTCTGCAAGATGATTTTTATTAAAGAAATAAAATTATTCTTAATATACGATTGTAAAAAATTATGTGTAATCATAGGATGTAAAGATAGTTAACAATTGGAACGATTGGATTTCTCAAGAGTTTTTATTCTTCTTTACAAAATAACGACGTATCTTTATAGAACAATAATAAAAAATGTTCAGAAGACAGGATTGTATGTCAATGTATATAATAATGATAATCATTGATAATAGATATTAAGACGTGTTAAATATAAATAAAATAGTACCATTGAGTCAATCAATGTGGTATATATTTATATAGATATATGTAAAATAAAGTAGGAATACCATCCTTAGTTATAATAATAGTTAAAAACAATGTAGAAAATATTGTAGCCACACTGATACTTTATCGTTACCAATGATTAGATGCAATAGCAATATCCTAGACTTCTATGTTGATATATCGGCAAAAGGTCGTCGAACCGACTATAATCCGTAATTTTATAAATGCGACAATTGAAATCTCTCGATGGAGTGGTGAACCTATAGCTATTGAACTAAACGGTCGACAATTTCTATACTCTACATTGTTAAACGCTTACGTGCGTTGACGCCGCATCATACGTAGCCTTCACTTCCCTTTTGATTATACATTTAACGATGAGTTAGTGCGGTGAAATTACTGAAAACGATGCATACCACATAATCCCCTATGGTATTTTTCATTAAATAATAAATAGCTAAAATTAAATTAATCCATATAATTACACAAATGTTATACAATGAATAAATGTACAAAATATATCAATATTCATAATCAAGCATCGTCACGTCAAAATTCATTCATGGAGATTTTATTATTTAATACATACTGTTGAGAAAACTCCCCTATCTGAAACATTAAATTTTTTATTTTTATTGAAACTGTTGCAAAATGAAATCTTTGAATTGACGCAAAGCATTTAAATTTACTAAAAATCGTCTTAGCAACTTTGTGAACCTGGTAATTAATTGACATTTTCGACTCCTTGAAAGTTTAAGTACAAGTACGATAGTATATTTATTATTAGCTAATAATTTTAAACGTTTTAAAAGAAATACAAGTGCGTTGTTAATAAACGCTATCGTATGTTTTTTTTTCTAAAAAAACGGCAATTAAGAAACAATCTGAAATGTTCCACGAATGTTCCTATTTTTCATCAAAAATGATCATTAAGAAATATTTTGATATTCATGACGAGTCCCTATATCTGCTAAATCCGATTCTTTACCTCTATTATTTTTCACTACATGACTCTTCTTCTTTTCCAATTAAATATATATATATATATATATATATATATATATATATATATATATATATATAATTCTATCCATTTAATAATTTCATATTTTGCTAGTAGTGCACCTTCGTAGTACTTCGAAGTACTTACGTTCGTAGCGATAACTGTTCTCTATTCTAATACGACTGATTCATTTACCTTCTGATCGCGCAATTGTGAAAATCCTCGCATGTGTTATTTGCTCGACGAGCAGAAGAAAAACAAAATATTTATTCCTACATGTTAACGCGAGGCTTGGAATTATTTCATTCAATTACGGCTGAGCAATCCCGAACATTTGATAAATCATTGAACATGAGTAATGGAATTTAATTCAAGTATCTAATTTATATCTCTGGAGGCCCTTTCAGAGCGTTAGAGCGACATCGTTTGCTGTAATTCAGTTACCTTAACGTGTAACACAGGATCGACGCAATCAGTATTACTATATACTTCCGGTACAATACTTAAGACTAAAGAAAGGATACTTATCGCATATCGCCTTTAAAATATCGTTATGCAATATAAACGGGAATAATATGGAAAATTACACGGAAACCGTAAGATCGAAGCCTCGCGTGTAGGAAAGTGAGAGTAAAATATTGTCGCTCTCCAGGTTCGGCGTTTTTTCTCGCATTTTTTTATGTTTTTATTTTTATTTTAATACTTAATACTTGATTCATTCTCTCTTCTCTCTCTCTCTCTCTCAATATACATACATACATACATACATACATACATATATATATATATATATATATATATATGTGTGTGTGTGTGTGTGTGTGCGTGTAAGTTCTTCGTTATCTATCATACGGCGATCTTCAACTTGTTTTCGTTTTGAACTCTTCTCTCAATAAATCGTACGCTATTCATCAAACGACAGAGCTGCAACTATTAGACTACAGTGGATCGATACAATAATAATAATAATAATAATAATAATTTGATACGCGTGTCTATCACGTGGGCGGATCCTCTTCAATCTCTCCTCTCCGCCACCCGTGGATCACGCTCAAACATTTTGTTTTACACATAGTCAATTTCATCTCTCCTCGCGAGTCGCGTCTCCAATCGTAAATAACAATTTAATCTCTCTCTCTCTCTCTCTCTCTCTCTTCATCTCACTCTGCATCGACTTCCTCTTTCTATATACCTTCTCTTTTGCTCGCCTCTTGCCGTCCTTTTTTCACTTTCCCCGCTTATATATATATATATATATATATATATATATATATATATATATTCATATATAAATTTAAATATATAATACGCTTTTTTCATGCTGCTCATATTCTTTTATATTTATTTATATAATAATATATTCGTCCTATAACGAAATCGGATAACGTCCGCCCTCGATTCCATATGATATACGTTTCAATAATATTCTCTATAATACGCCGCGCTTCGATGCTTTTCTACTTTCCTTCTCTCGCCCACCCTGTCTGTAGAGTGTATGGAGGTCAAGACAAATCGGATAATCCGCAGAAGACTATTATCTGTGCTTTTCTATCCCCCCGTTAGCTCGTACCAGTAGGTCAATATCGTTCGAGATGACAAAGTCACGTTGATTAGACGGTTCATGAAAAGAAGAAACACGGATAATCATTGGGTCAAAAAATCGCACTTCCTTATTTTACCGCGGATTATGTAAACACACTCTGATTATAATTCCCGTTTGCCACTTGAGTATCTCTCTTCCTCTATTAAGGTTAATAAAATATGCGCAATCATATCCGTTCAGTTCACGATTACTCGTTAAACGATCGAGATTTTTCATAACGCCATAATCAAGACGATTTCACTCTTAAATATTAAAGATTTGACTTGCTGCTTATTTTTTATAACACCTTATGTACTTATTAAAATTTTTTGCAGTTATATACTTAATTTTATTTACATATTGAAAGAAAAGAGGAAAAGTTAAATAATATTAATTAAATGTAAGATAATACTTGAATATAATTAAATAAGAATCCGCGACTGTATTTTGATCTGAAATTTTTACTCGCGAATACATCCAGGGTAGAAATTGGACATCAGATTTCTCTCAACCCTCTCTCTACTTTTTCCTCGTCATCGAAATACGTTTATCTTTTATTATAGCAAACATTTCATGTTTTCATAAACTTTTTTCTTTCTATTTTTTTTTTTTTTTCATCGAAGCACTAAACACGGAACATTTGGGCGGTATGAAACTTCATTAAAATTAAATCTTGCCACACCTTCCATGTACTGCTAAATAAGATTCGTTATTACATGTTTGTTTTAAATATTATGCGTCTCGGGACTGCTTTGCCAGTTTTATTTCATTTGCACACGTATAAGTTTAAAACAACTACGACTTAATCGATAATTATTGTAAACATGATAATAACTTTACACGCCGGCTCTAAATACAAAATTTCAATACAATAAATTATTGTTTAAAACTGGTAAATTATGAAAGATTTTGATTTTGGTGCATGCCTCAGTACATTAGCCGTGGAAGATGTTTTGTTGCAATTTTCAAAATTCTCTCTCTTTCTCTCTCTATTCCATTTTTCTGTGAATTTTTAAAATTGCAACAAAAACAAATAAAATTCATCAACTTGGTTCCATGCGCAGATTACCCTCTGTTATCACGGAAAATTTCCTAAAATACTATACCGAATAGCTGATGTAATATATAGTCAACGCGATTATCGGTTAAATGTCTTTCCATCGTATAGCTCTACTCGGTATAGACATCGAAACATTTTTTTTTCTTCCTTCAAAGAACAATCGATATTCTCGGCTTACAGTGATATACATATGTCTATTAATTTATAATTATGCGTAATATTATTTCGCAATTGACTCTATTTCCCTAAACTGTAATTTCTTTATAATTATCTATAAAGTAGTAGGTACCTCAAAAAATTCTCGTCTGTTACCCCGTCGATTATCAGTATTTCTCTCTCGCATTTATCAGTATTTTTCTCTTGTATTTTTTTTTTTAATATCTATATTTATTTATATAATATATTTTTATTTTATCTTTTAACTATATGACTTTCTGTTTTCCTTCATTCGCTCCCATACGAACATTCAACTTAACCCTTTTTGCTTTTATCATATACATATATTTATATCGAAATAACGAAAAATCTCTCCAACTATATATCTCAACTTTTTGCAGCGCACACAGACACATTCACGCGCGCTTTCCTATTTCATTTTAATGTAAAGGTATATATATTTCGTCTCTGACGATTCACGCGCCTCCTTTCGAATTCATATTTCCTCTCAAGTACGTAAGCTCGAGGAAGGCGAAAAGAAGCTCTGGGATCAAAAAATCGACAATATATATACTAAATATATATATATATTTTTTTGTTATTTTTATTGTTTTTTTTTTTCAATTTAACTCGTTTTAGCTTCACTTCGCGACGAGACACTCGATCGGTCTTGAGCTCGAGATCACGAGTAAACTATAATTGTATTTTAAAGTAGTACACATCCGTTCTATACGTATCACTTACTTTTCCTTAGCAAAGTAACAACGATATTTATCTATATAGTATTTATATATATATGCACTGAAATTTACATACATTAAATAGAGTATAGGTGTAGATATATATATATATATATATATATATATATCTCTTATTCAGTTTCAATTTTTTTGTTAATCAAATACGTTATCTTTACAACTTGCTCTATTTCGACGTTACGCTAAAGTTCACTTTAACCGAGATCTGAGCCTGTAATGCTTATTTATATTTTTTGTATAGAAATTCCTTTCAAAATATCTCGTAAGCTATTTTCCACGTAACCGTCGATCGATATTTATTAGACTATATTATAAAGATTAAAATTAATGTAAAAAAAACTTCACTGGTAAAGTTTCTTTTATATATACCTAGTGATATACGGAGGATTTTTGCACCTGCGATTTTGTAAACGTACGTATTTTACTAATACTAAAAAAGGAAAAAACTTTTGATTACATTGTATAAGTCTGCGGTAATATCCAATCATTACCGAATGCTCGAAATGCGCTTAAATCGACTGCAGCGCATTAAATTTATATACCGAACGATCGTGTTGTGATTATATATGTAACGTAGTTTTATCATCTCGATATTATTAATAATTAAGGACATGCAATTTTTTGGTTTTTACTTAGCCATTTTACTTGCATCGTCTCAATTCTGATGATAATTCGCTTATCGGCTATTAAATTCGTAATTTCTACATTACATGTAAGTAACTATATAATACGTTCTCTTGACGACTTATCCGAGTCTCTATATGAAAAATATATATAGTGATTGCGACTTTTTCCCCTTAAATTCCTCTTCACCTTTCGTGATTTCACCGCTAATCGACAGCATTGCAACAGCAGTACAATCGTCAAACTGCGTAAGAATAAATGCGATAAAGCAAAACTGAAAATAAATAAGAATAAAACACAAATAATGAATATATATGCATAATTATGTATGGCATTGGGATACAATCAAAGGGTATTGTTGAAGGAAAAATAGTGTCACGTAAGGATTTTAACAAAAAATTAAATAAATCATATTTCTTAAACAAAGGCATTTAATGTTTTTTTTTCTTTTTTAGTAAAAAATAAACGTGTGAATAACTGGCGAGACAAATAAAGCTGTAACTTCTCGAATTCTTCTTCTCCTCCGTTCTTATTTTCTCATCTTTTCTTTTATCGAGCATATATTGGAATGATTTCTCTCCGTCCACGGACAGATTTTATACACAACGCTCGAGGACGCGATTAAAAAAATCGATCGTTCTCTATATTAAAATTTTGAAAACTTCCACCTTCGTTAACGTCTGTTTAAAAGACTTTCTTAATTAGGTGCACACACACATATATACACCGCGGTGGGTATAAATGTACATATATCGCCTTGATCAATATTGATAAAAAAATTATCCTTAATTACAATATTATACTCTTACAATCTATATTTATATGTATATACTTGTAATGCGTCTGCTTCTCCACTTTCAATCTTGAGCGCGTTTATATTATTATGTGTGTAACTGTGTGTCATTTTCCTGGTTCTATGAGTTTTCATGTGGTCGCTGGTCAATTTGATTGATTCACACATGTGCATTAGACACTGCGGGTAAAAAGAAAGCCTCGTCAAGTCCATTGACATTTCGTTCCATACAAAAAGGGGTATACGAAACGATATACATATGAGTACCACGCATTGTTGATTGTCTTTTAAAGTTATATATATATATATATATATATATATATATATATATATATATATATATATATATACGTATACGCCTTTTCGCGATCACTAAATGTTCAAAAATCGCAAACGGAATGTAATAATACCTATTATATATTTGGTAATAAGTTTTTTTTCTGCGATCATCTTGAAACTTTTTTTCACATAGGACTCGACAAAGCTTCTTCTCCGTATGTATATATATATATATATATATATATATATATATATATATATATATATATATATATAACGTGTATGCAAGAGAATGAAAGGGAGAGAGAGAGCGAGATAATGAGAAAGTGAGAGAGAGAGAGAGAGAATAATAGACAACAGCCTGTGTCATGCAATAGAAAAGACGTTTCGTAGCGAAGAAACGAGAGTATAGAGAGCATTTTTGCTTCGATGTTTTTTTTTTTTTTTTTACTTTCATCGACCGTATCTACGAAGAAATTTTAAATACTCGAAAATATTCGTATAGGCTGCAGTGAGGTGCTCTAGCCGAGTGGCCAATACTCGGTTTATAACTATATATTTGTTGATTGTCTTTTGCCGTACGGCGCCCCGGCGCTTTCAGTCGCTTGAAATCCAATAGACCTTTTTCCTTGAGTTGTTCATTGAAACAGAAAAAAAATCTATTATTTATAATAAAGAGAAGACAAAAAATTAAAAATTGTACCAAAGATTAAAATGACAAAGACCTGTTGATTTTCTTTTTCAAACACAAGTATAACTTTCTTATTATTCATTTTAAAATATACATTGTAACATGAAAAAGTACGTCAAAAAAATGACTTCTAAACATGTTTCTTCTGCGGAATGCGTACGAAGTTTCAAGTTTTGTATATAAAGAAATGATAATTATTACAAGAAATTAAGGACGTAAAGTTGTTTTTTTACGTTGCATAATCATTTCGAGTTTAATAAGTACACCTCAATGTTTTTTTCTTCATTTTATATTAAACATTCAAATTCAATTTTCGAACAATATGTATTATATGAACGTATATATATTTATATATATAGATATTGTTATAGGCCATGGCGGGTGTGATATAATTTTTTATCTCACTTGCAATCATTTTCATAACACCTATTTTATTTTCATTATTTTCCGTTTCATTCGTTGAGAAAACATTCGAAGACTTGGAAAATATAGTTGAGAATTTCAACTACGAATTGCTAACAATCGTATCCGCCCAATTTTAACTGAAAGTTTCGTAGAAGATCGACTTGATTGACAATTCGCAATTGAATTTGAAGTATGAAAAAAATGCGTAGCAAAAGATATAGTTAATTACATAATATAGATAAGGTATCTTTATATATATATATATATATATATATATATATATATATATATATATATATATATATATAAGCATATGTATAAGAGTGTATTGTATAGAACATATACTATAGTACAGATAGAAATAGAGCTCTACATAGGTACACGAAATTCGCTATAGATACAGCATACTTTATTTGTATAATTCATTTTTTGTTGAACTGTTTTTTAATTGTCCATACTTGTCATTTTTTGTATGTGCATTTATGAAAATTTTTTTCTTTGCATAGCATAGGTGTAGTATATTATAGTATATAAGTATAGTAAATAGACACTGTGTGGATATGATTGCCGTTAAGTATATATAAAAAACGATAGTCTGCGCGATTTTCGAAATAATTCGGGAACGATGTCCGAACGCTGACTGCTGAACGAGTCACACGAAACGTCGCCAACACTTCTACATGTCTTCTCGTTTTTATTTTTCTCTATTTTTTCCATAAAATTTTTCACCTCCCTCTCCCCGCCCCCACCACGCATCGTATTAATTTTTGTTAAATAACTTTTTGCTTCTCTTCCGCGAAAAGGAAAAGCGACGTTGATCCCATTGAATACGATTGTTTGGAAAACATCTAGGCACAATTACTAACGATTGTTCCGGCAAATATTTGTGTGCGTGAGAAAAATTCTACATTTCTTCTCTTGAGTCTCGCACAAAGTTAAAAAAAAAGTATTTAAATCTTTTCTCTCGCGTCATTCTATTATGTTTAATTAATTACTTGTATGGTTCATTAAATTAAATATATCACATTAATCTGTTTACGTATTTAAATAAATATAGTCGTTAAGTTTACACTTATTGTACGAGAATCAAGATTTGCTTTTTCTTTTTTTTCCTCATTAGATCGCGTTAAAAGTTATCTTTCAAAAAGAGTCAAATACATATAAAAATGAATGAACGTAAACATCACTGTTTTTCTTGCAAATTTTTCCCCGACGATTACAGCTTCATTCTTATGAACTTGTTTAGTCAGTCGGTTAGAGACAAATAGACAGATCGCTGTTTTTCACATCAATTTACAGAAAATTTGTTTGTGTTTTTTGTGTAACCATTACGAACTCCTTTTCATCGTCGTTGAATCCATTTGGTTTGCCGATGTATGTGCGATTCCGGCGTGTAAAATAGAAGATGAAGAAAAAAAAGTTTAATGGTAAAAGATAATTTCGGAAAGTTTTTATATAATAATGTAAAATGCTGAAATATAGAAAAATTATTGTAAGATTCTATGAAATATGCCAACTTTTCTTTGATAGTTACATATTAAAAAAAATAGTTCATATACTTTTAAAACGTACATTAATACATGAATGGCTTCGATATCAAAGAAACGTTAGCCTATAGGAAAATTGATAGAAAAAACACAAGAGAAACATCTGAAAAATATCACACAATAAAAATAGAATACATACATAGAGTGTAAGAAATGTAGAAATGAAAGACAACAAAAAACAGGATAGGTTCAATACATTGGATATATATTTGGTTTTCTCGTTTTTCGCAAATTCTTATTTGATGACAGTTTAAGAAACAGAAGTGAAAATATAAACAAAAAAATCAAACATTTTATAAGAAATAGAAATAAAAATGCGAATAGCACGCATTCGTACAAGCGTTTTATAAGTTCAAAATATTGGCGAATTCGAGGAAGGTTAAATAATAAAGAATATTCCAAAGAATGGACATTAATTACGTGTATAACACTAAATACAGTAATAATGTAGTAGTAAATAGTAGTAGTAATAGTAGCAGCATAGTAAATAGAGACAGTAACCGTAGCGATTTGAAGGAGAAGGGTGAGAAATGAAAGACTGATAGCATAGTAGAAGTAGTAGATAGATAATCTAAGTAGCATAGATCGTAGATAGAGTAGACGCAACTACAATAGTTTAGAAGTTATAATAGTAAATAGTAAGATAGTAGACAGTAGTAATTAGACGAATTAAAAATTAAAAACGCTTACATAAGTTTCTGAAAGTACAATGACAAATGTAAAAACTATTTGGCGAAACAGAGCGAGAAAGGGGTTGTGGTGCTAAAGTATAAAAGTAAAATTTTGAGTCTTTTTTTAAATAGAGGCATACGCATAAAGCTGAACGCTAGCTTAAATGGAGCTTACATATTTTTCTTCCCTTTTCATCATTCCAAATTTATTGGTTACGCATAATATAAAAAAAAGTAAATAAATCATAGTCAACGACGCGCACGCGAATCAGGGGAGCTCATCGCATAAGTATAAAAAAAAACTAGATCATATAGTAAAGATACAAGGCTTGATTGAGCTCATTGTTCCGCAAATTCTCCTTCGCTTCGCTTTAAAAGGAACAACGACGGCCAATCAGATGTTTAATTATTAAATAATAAAATAATTATAAAAAAATTAGAAATACAATTATAGTAAAGTGTAATATAGTAGTATTTATAATAGTAATAATAATCATAGAATAAGAATAGGTCTTTTAACTAGTAAAAATAAAGAAGAAACATAGTATAGTAGCGGTATTACAGTGCTTGATTTAACAGTAGATAGCATTGAGCTTCAAATGTATGCTTTATGCAGAGATAAACTTACATAATCAAAGAATCATAAAATTATGTTAAAATACGAGGATTTTAATAGCAATTAGCCTGTCCAGGTTTATCACATTACATAAGCATACATAAAAAACTTAAGAACAAATGAACAATCGAAAGAAAAGTGTTTAAGCGAAACTGATAATAACGTTGTATAAAGATTCGTCAAGTCTATCATAGATTTATCAATGTAAATAAATATTGACCAGACATGCGTGAGTCATTAATTTTTCACGATAATCTTGGTATCGTCGTTCTCGCGATATTAAATCAGTTATATTGAATCGGGTTTTAGTGTACAAGTGATTTGATTATGGGAATATGTATCTGTTAAGTGATGGTATGAGTGTAGATGTAAAACATTTGCGCTCACTCTTTTTCGCTATCATAAAACTATACGCTTTTCTAAATCTAAACTAGGTATTTCGCACCTGTTAACGATTGACAAAGGTCCTACATAACAGACTCTTTTTCATTCAAAAACGAATAAAATAAAAAAATCGCAGGTTTCGCATAATCATCGGCGGACAGTTTTATCATAAGACTGTGTGTTTTATTATTCTTTCTGGCTGTTCGGCTATTCTCTAATACACTAACAATAAGAAGCTTAATTTGTAAGATGCTCGCTCTGACAATTAGTCTCTTTTTTAGTAAAACAAAAAAATGATTTATCTTGTCCGAGCTGAGCTGATTGTGACTTGCAACGCAATTCCTGGCCCAGTAACGGTATCGCATTATTTGTTAAATACGCTTTTTTTTAAATATTTCAGTGAAATTGAAAGATCTGAGTAAAGAGAAGAATTTAAGAGCGACAAGAGATAAAGGAAGCGATAAACAAAAGAATCGAAAAAATAGGCTTTTTTTGAAAAAGACATCGGTACAAGTGTATTACATCTACGAAACGAGTCGCTGTAAGACCTTTGAAAATTCCTAATTATGCTATTACTAAAAAAGAACAATAATTGTTTTACTAACTCAAAGTATACTACAATTTTGTATTTCTTTTTTTTTGAAAATTATTGTAGTACTCGAGATATCAAGACAACTATTTTTTTTTTTTTTGTTTCGCCAGTATATACATTTAAGAGGCCACTGAGCGCAATTACAATTTTTGATAGAAATATTTCAATGCGGTAAGAAAAATAACCAATGGGCAAAACAAAACGAATTATGTGTAATCGGATTGATCAGAGTTCGTGCGTGGCAGTATAGAAACAGCTCAAGAATTTTCCATTGTCAATTGTCGCTATAGAGTGATTGTCATATTAACTGTACATATAGTGTTGGAGCTTTTCATTCTATTATCATTATAGTGTAAAAAGGATCTACTACGAATCTAGAAGATGCTATCATTTCCTTATACGAGTGCTTATTCTCTTTTTCACGGTTTAAATCACTACAGTTTTACTTATTCTGTAAATCTACTTAGATAAATCGTCTTACCCCGCGACGATATAACTCTTTCTTTTATTTTCTAAGAGGGGTTCGGCCTTTTCAAAGGTGTCTTCTCATTTTTTAATACTTTTACTATCTTTTTCTGATCAAAGAAAAAGTAAAAATTTTAAAATAAGGTTATCCTTTACGTTTTTCTATGTTTCGTATAAATAATCATGCTTAGTACCATCTTGTATTATTATTTAATTGTTTTTGTACAATAAAACTCGATTAGTTTTTATGACAGTGAGTAGATAAAATTCGTTATCATAAAAAAATAAAACAAAAATAAAACATTAATTAGTAAATATTCATGTAAAAAGTGTATGATTTGTAAAAAAGTGTTATGATTTGAAGTATTTAAAAAAAATTTTACAGCACTGGCATTCTAATCCATGATTCTACTTTTTATTTTATTTTTCTATTACTTAATAAACATTAACTAGACATCTGATCAAAATCTGAACAATTGTAATGTAAAAATATATCATAATATTCAATATTTTAGAAAATTATATTAATTAAAAGTTTATTAAAAAATTATATAAATATAACTTTCAAATAAATAAATATTTTAGTATCCATACTTTATTGTAGATATTCGGTCTTTGATATAACTATAAAAAATTTTGATAAATGAAGAGGTGAATAAATTATGCAATAAATTTTATTGAATTCATAAGCCTTAGTAACACGTTGTCAATTTTTAATAAAATATAGAATACTATAATATAACCACTTGCATAATTTTGTTTTCTGGACACCTTGTCGCGAAACCAGCGATATATCAAATATATAGGGATTATGTATATACGTATCATAGACGTGAATCGGCATTAAGGGCCATTTACGAATGTCTTGTTAACTTTTTATCATCTTTATAATATAATCTATATTCTCATTTTATTCATTAATATTTATTTATACACTCTGTAGGCTAAGCATTTTTTACTACTATGTGGTCAGATTCGGACTTCGAATTGTTTTGTAGTTAAAGGTCCCGTATTAATTTTCTATAGAAAATTCTGTATGTACTGTATCAGAACATGCGAGGTTTAATAAAAAAAAATGAATTTTATACAATTTAGTACTAATATTATTGTTTTGCCTGTACAAAATGGAATCACAAAATTACTAATGAATTAGCCGGAAATATCTACGAAGTCCGAATCAATGCGACACCTTGTAGCGAGCGCTGGCTATCCCAACCCTCACCTCGGCCCCCCTCAACACAGCTAAATGTGACAGCCCTTCGAGCCATCCGCTTGAACTACATGCATTCGTCGATCGACAAAAGAAATCGCAATATCACAATTCTTTGTAACACTCATAAAATGTAAAATGTATCTGAACTTGAAAAACAAAACTATGCTCATAAATTGTACACTTAATTTCAACTTGTAATTAATATATAAATAGATTTATAATACAAATGTTTAAGGTATTATTTGACTTATTTCCTTTCTCGAAAAACGTTGCTGCAACAACGGATGACTGGTAAGAGCAATAATCCTGGTCATTATTATAATCCTTTTGTCATTTCATAGAATTTGGCAGATCAGAAGATCAAAGATCCTTTCGCGCAAGATAATTTATACAAGAATAATTGTAAAGGAAAATATTAAGAAATCTAAAATCTCACCACTTTTTAGTTTACTGGCTGAACATTAACTATAAAATTATTTACTATATTTTGAATGCAAAACGATTGTCTGTACTGGGCAACTTGGTAAAAAATATTATATAATACTCCATTTTCCTAATGCTAAAAGAAAGCAGGTAAAAGATTTACAAAGAAGAAGCTTAACGGCAAAGATACATTTCACTTCCAAAAAGTGAAAAGTAAACTGGATTTAAAAAGAGGAAGGAGGTGATTTAAAAAATTGTTCGTGATAACTTAAAATAAATAAATCGAAGCAGCAAGACTTATGACTCGTAAGAATACTTTTGTAAAGTAGAATAATACTATAAGTCTTTATCGATGCGCAGCTTTTGTATTCCTTGTGAGATGAGAAGACAAAAAACGAATCGTACAAACCGATCAATATTTCAATATAATGCAGCAGTAACGCTAGAGAGATTAGAAATATACAGATCATAGAGGATGCAAAGACTGGCCCCTTCGCTTATGCCGGCTACTTGTTGAATTTTTCATCATTGGTAATATTCCCAAATTCCAAGCTATCGAACATCAAATTTGTCATAAACATCAAAGAGAAATCAAATTTTAATTATTTTATTCTTCTTAAAGATTAAAATATTAATAATAATTACTAATGAGTTTTAATTTAATCATTAATTGGTAAGAAACTAAATTTATTTGAAAAATTACATAAATCTGAAGTACAAATGAATATGTCAAATTTTAAATGAAATAAAAACATTCGTTAACGATTGATTAAGTAAAATTAATAAATAAGTATCGACGGCTTGGAATACATTTCTAAACAAAATCTTGTCCAAAAGTTTATGATTTACTCTACTTTGGCACAAACTAGACCCTCCTATCTACCAACTGTTTCATCTATGGGCCGGCACTCGCTTGATTGTGACAACGTTTTTTTTCTTTTAAACACCAATTCTTGCAAAATCCTTTTATTCTTTTCATTCATCGGATGCACTTCTCTACTTGGAATCGCTCAACTAACACTTTCTCGCTGATTCACGCTCGTTCGCAGCCTCACTTTCTAATGTAGGTATCGTTAGAATTTAATTGACTCCGACAGATGCGTAAAGGATCATGTGAGGTTTTTCCCATTATTTGTTATATCTTTTTTCTTTATCATGTCGATCCAGACCAAATCATAGAGTTTCTCGTCGCGAGATCTCACTTCGCAGAAATTACCATACCCTGGCTACAATAAAGAGCTGAGCAATATTAATCGCGAGTAACGGGTGATATTTTAGAGCCAGATACCTTTTAGTACGCTCTTGGAGGATTTTGTTCTATTGCAAAGCTCTGTTTACAATTTCAACTGTATTTCTTCGAACATCTGTTATTCGAAAATCCACTACTGTGAGTAAAATCTTATACGACCTTACGAAAGACTATAAGAAATCAACAATTTCTTGTATTTCTTTAAGCTCCGTCCAAACTGCAGGAGCATATATGAAAAATTGAAGTATGTAAAGAAGAGCTTTGCAACATTAGATATGTTCAACGTTCAACGTTTACGTGTTTGTTTCCTCCTCCCTCTTAAACTTACTAAAGATTTACTTTACGATTAAGATCTATGTATTTCTAAGCGACTACTTAAACTAAGAAACTATGTCTTTTTCTTCGCTTCGGTGTAGCATCTCTTTTAGTCAACAATCTTATCCGTTCTGTGTTTCATATCGAATGTTTTGAGTACTGCAGTGTGCGCACTTCGGCATGTTACAGTTAGTGTGCGTGTAATGTAATACTTTTTGTCTTTAATGAATATTTAAAAATTATAGAAAAAGAAGTGTCAACAATACTCTTTAACGATCTTGACGACACAGTAACGGAACCATCTTTTCATCTCGATTCTTCAAGCGACCAGGACCATAAAACACAAATATCATTTAAAAATACTGTACTATATCATTACTGCAATTTGTGTAACATTGTTATTCTAACAAATTTATAAACGTTCGCAAAAGCTTTTAAAGTAAATAATTTCTGTATTGAATCAACTGGCTAAAATGTATCCGTTATAGTTTAAAAAAATTGTCGAAATATAACAATGGTCTTTAAACTGTGTTAAACGCAAAATCTATATGCCACGCAGGCACACAATTTTGAGTCAGATCACTGGGAAGACTCACAAGATTCGACATGTAAAATCACTTTGTCAAGCCACCACATAACGCCCGATGGTCCACAATCGTCTAAAATCCAGAGCACATCGCGACGCAGCGAAGAAAGCGCGCAAATAGCACCTCGCGAGAGCTGCAAAGGGTCCCGTGACATTGGCTTAGTTAGTTTATCTTTTATTCTTAAATCTTAAAGGCTAAGTGTTTCTTACTTGTTAAGCGCTCATCGCGAATAAAAGGAAGCGACGAACGCGCGACGATTCCTCAACTGGAATAATTTTTTAAATCCTTGTATCGATAATTTCACATCGTAATATTTGTTGTCATTTCACGTGAGACCGTCGAACGCTCGTTTCTTCCTGTCCTTACATGAATTTCATCATTCCCTCTTTCATCATTTTGTTATGCATGTATCGCGCTAATTTTAAAAATTCTTAACTCCTACTATGCATCAGTGTAGTGCCTTTACTGGCTTCGAATGAAAACCGAGAAAACATGCACATATCTCGATTGATCATTCGGCCAGTGTGTCACGCTTGTAAAATATATATATAATATATCTTAGGATTTGGGTTTTTCTTTTTTGTTTGTTTGTTTAAATTCTGTACAAGAATGAGGACAATCAGTCGAAGCCCCTTTCCGCATCGTCTCGCTACAATTACATTCGCTATGTTTTATAACTCGTTTCTTGCATTGTTTTTATTTTTTTTTTTGTTTTTTTTTTTTTAAATCTCTTTATATTGTTTATGCATGCATTGTATTTCCTTTGCTTTTTCGAATGTATCGAACGCTGGGCGAGATTATCTTGGAATAAAAGTGGTCGACTACTCTGGCTTCTCATCTGTTTTCCTCTAAGTGGATGAAAATATCGTGGCTAGGAACGATGTGTGTTTGTATCATTTTCTTATTTTCTGCGTATTCTCGTATAAGCCTAGAGATCGTCATTCCGTTATTGAATATGTTTTTTTTTTTTTTTTGCAATTGTCAGCCCATTTTTTACCCTCTTAAAGCGAAAAAATCTGAATTAAGCCTATGCACCAGTTGCACACGCGAAACTGTTATGAAAATATGAGACTTTTTTACGGACACCTTGATAACCGACGCTTCAAAGCCTTACTTTAAGTTCTTTTTTCATTTGACTTTCGTCTTACTTCATTATAAGCTTTGTCATGTGTGTATAGTTTTCGTCTCGCAACGGCGAAAGCTTCGACAGTCAAAGTATTACATGCGGTTTGTTTATGCATCGATATTGAATCAGGCGAGATGTGGTCAATAATTTCCAATTCAGTCGTGTACGGCACTGGGGTACCAATAGTGGACAAGGGTGTAGGGCTGAAACCACTGCTACGGCTCGTAGGCTGGTCTATTTGGTTAGATGTTGCTCTTGGAGAAGGAAACTCGCAGATGATTTGACTCGCTTAACTGGTAGTTGTGCATTTTCTGAAAATTTTACAGAATTAATAACTTAGACTTTTGTAGAATATTCAATGTGAATTATCTTAAAACATGCATAATTTTCGAAATATTAGAAAAAAAGTGATAAAGAAATTGATATAAAAGGTGCAAATGGAATAAATATTATAATTAAAGACATCTAATTCTATATCATCTAATCACAAAACTAACAGATTTTAACTTACAATCAAAGCTGATACAGCGTCATCCATACTGGGCATCTGAATAAGTGCCATCTTCCTATCCTTGGGGAAAAATTTGAAAGCTTTGACAGTGAAACCATTTTTGGTGAAAGCCTCCTTAATTTCATCTTCAGTTACCGTTGCCCTGTTAAATTAAATACAAAATAAATATTTCGTCGTATAAAAATGAACCAGCAGGATGGATTGCCGCTTTATTTTAGGTAAACCATTAATGAGGACGCAAGAAATTATTTGGCACGGACAGTATGTTTAACGTTGCTTAAGAAACGCGAGAATTTTTTACTGGATGGATAACAAATTTTCTTGCTACAGCTCCTGGCACAGCGCTTTGGGAAGTAATGAAATTGAGGTGCAACGAAATAGGAATATTTATGTATATGTGCGTATGCATACATAGAATAACTTACGGAATGTTCGATAAATGCAGAGTTGCGCTTGGGGGATAAATATTCTGATAATTTTTGGAACCAGGCTTCTTGAAGCGATGAAGGGTGCTGTTAGTGTAATCCTTGGTCAGGCCGGCGTCTGGCTGGCCCTCGCGCGGTAGCTGAACGGTCTGATGCTTGCTCAGCATCACCCTGATCGGCTTGCCAAATACTTTCAGCTTGTCCATGTGGGTCATCGCTGTGGGGCACAATTTTTTTTTTTTTTTGTTTGTTTGCTTGATTTTGTTTCCGTTTTCGCTTTACTTGTATAGAAACAAGGTGTATTATCGCGCGACAATGAAACTTTGATCCCAACGATCGCGAAGTCGATTATATCGCATTATTGTTTTTATTAAATCGTAATGTATAAGCGGAAAATGTGACTTACCCAAGTGAGCTTGGTGGGGTTCGGCTAATTGAATCAGTGCCGAATCTTTCTTATTATAAAGAATCTTCACACGCTGTACATCCCCATAAACGCCTAAAGGTAAACATTACAATATTATTCGATGGGGGCTATAGGATCAACGGACAAGATTAGGATATTCTGTCGAGACTTGAAAAAAAAAACGTCGGTGAAGGGCTTTTTCTGAACTTCGATCATACCGAGCTTCGGGCACGATTAGACTAAAATTTTTTTTTTATATATAATACATGCAAGAACCGTTCGCTTATCGGAAATCTATATCTGCGATAAATTGAACAAATGTATAATTAAAAAAAATCTTACTTTATTTTAATATTTTTCACACGTTTTTTATATCCGATTTTTTTTATTTACTTACTTACACTGATTTTAAGAGATGTTAATTTTAGTAGAATAATTTATTAATGCAATTTGAATAATATGTGCATAAAGTAAAAATTTTTTACTGCTATTATGAATGTGAATTAGAATATTAAGTTAGAAAATTCAAATTACAAGTGTTATACATAAATCATATAATCTATTAAACTATAATGGCAAACTAAATTACGGATTATTGAAACAGGAATAATTTTTAAGAAAACAAAAAATGTTAACAAATTATTTAAGATGTTAATGTATCTCTAATCATACAGATCCTACAGCGAAACGGTTCACGAAAGTGAATTTCTAATGGATGTTCACGTAAATTAAGCGAAAGCTTTTATGTGATAAAAGGTGTATTGGAATTGATAATATTAATAATGTATTTAATGAAAAATTTAGAAAAGATGCTCGGAAATATATAGAAAACGTGACGTGAGGTATTATGAAACATGTATTTAATGATTGACGGAAAATGAGCCGAAATATATGTAAATCTAATTTTGTTTATATCCGTATTATTATATGACATGACAATGCAACGATATGAAATATAGAATAAAATGTTATATAGTGTCAAGAACTCGAGTTCGCATCGATCGAGAAACAAGTGGATATTTATTCGGTCGTATATACATATATACTACTATTATTTTTGACTTTGAAAATCACGCAGAAAATTAATAATTAGCCTAAAATATTGCTTCGATTTCGCGATCTCGACCGATGCGAAATAGGGCCCTTAACTGTAGATGGGTCGAGGTATTGAAGAAAAAACGAAAAAATTTTAACGTAAAATTAGTGAAACGGAAATATGAAGCTGTAAAATAAACAAAAAAGGCTTTAAGAAAATTCATGTAAAACATTGTAGAAGTTGAAAAATAGATGAATTCTTTGAAAAAAAGATATTGATTGAGCGTGACTGTGTATATGATGTTGTTGGAATTAATTATTTCAACAAGATGATTAAATTACTTAAAATTGATATTTTAACACAATATTGCTATTATTTTTAAAAAATGAACAATTAAATAATGAATTGACATCTATTATTTATTTTTATTATCCTTTTAAGACAAAAAAACTTTAATTCAGTAAAAAAATGCAGAAAAATACAACGATGATTTAAAATTAAAAATTTGTTACTTTTTTCTTTTTTTCCTTTTTATTATATAATCTGACAAAAGTGTAACTGAGCGAGTGTAAATATAATAATTAATAATGTAATATAATTAATAATATAAATGTGGAGACGTACCAAACAGGGTAAAGAGAGCGTCAGGCGTGACCATCTACACAGAGAACAGAACAGAGTCCAGTCAATAGTCAGCGAGTAAAATAGGATTTAATGTAAATAGTAAGTACGGGCGTGCACAAGCTTCGCGTCGTTCGTCTCGAACGAATTATTATGAGAATAAAAACGGGAACACGAGCTCCATGTAAAGGCATCTAGTACGTGTAGAAATGAGCGATTTTTATTTTTGATCAAGAAACAATGGTATGCATATAAAAAGCAATCGCCGCCGCTCTTTTTCTTTATGGAAAAGAAACAGGATATCGTGACAGTTTTAGATTAAAAAAAAAGCAATTCGTTGGAATATAGAAAACTTTTTATTAAATCCGTAGATCTCGTGTATTATTTGGAATATCGAAAATTAACTTTAAATAATCTGTAAATTTGTCACTTTATTTCGTTTGCAGATATGTAAGCACCAAAAACAGTGTCTAAATCAACGATGCTTTAATTAAACAGCTGATCCGTAAGCTCGCGCAAAAGTTTATTTTCTCGTTCAAGCAAGATCGATCGATACATTATACGATTAACATCGATTACATTAAATAATTAATCTTTACGAATTCAATGCGCGTTATTTTCACAGTCACTCAATCCTGAATCTTTTTCGTTCTTCTTAGATCGCGAAAGGGAGAAGAAGAATGAGAGAAAGAGAAGGAGAGGGAGAGAGTAAGAGAGAGTGAGAGAGTACAATGAACAAAAAAAAGGAATCATAGCTAAACGATAAATTACGGAAAAAGATGGCGGACGACGGCTGATTACATGTATACCTATACGGCGAGGCTTGTGCGCGCCACTGCAACAAAAAAAAAAAAACGACAGTAGTATACACACAGTTATAGTAGTACAGTAGTGACAAGTTGCAGCTGCGAAGTGTGAAATAAACGTCGACTCGCGCGGGCTCCCGAGGCGTACTCGACACTCGACGCGTATATAATAGAGTAAAATTGCGAGCGAGCATAGGTCAATAAAGCGTCGCAGACACAGCTCATATATACATAGTGTACAGAATCATATAGTATATATAGGATAAAGGCGCACGTAAACCAAAAAAAAAGAGGAAAAAAAACGAAGAGATACGTAAGAGACAAAGTAATGAAATTATAATGACGATAATAAGCAAAAATAATGCAAAAAAAGGCTGTATATATACTTTGTGCCTCAGTCGAGGAAAGGCCTCCTGATACAGAGAGTCAGCATCGATAAATAAATAAGGTTGCGTTAAAGTTGTTATATATATATATATATATATATATATATATATATATATATATATATATAGAGTCGCGTCGAAAACGCCTCGTGGTATTTGCATATTTAAATTTATATATATATAATGTCGTACGGCCAGATCGAGAGGTGGTGTGGTGGAGAGAATATAGTTTGGCGATGATTTTGGGAGCGATTCAATATAATTTTTTAAACGATTCTTTTTAAACTGATATAAATGTGTATAGAATAATCAGGGGTGAATAAGTTTGCGATAGTCGTGGAATGTAAAAAAATATATATATATCTTTCTGGATATTAACAGAACAGATGGTGAGGGGGTGGGGACGAAGGCGTACGTTTTGTTCTAGGTAGCTTAAAATATTTGAAGCAAATGCCGATCGGTGCAAGTTTCGCGTGAATTCTTAAATGAATAAAGTTTTACCAATGATTAATTGATTCTTTTATCCCAAAGAATAATTGAGGAAACATTAGGTTTCGCCGATTTTACATCGCAGAAACCGAAGGATTTCTTCTCTAACATACTATATATAGACCACAATATACTATAGGATACTCATTTATTAAAAAATAATTGGATTTAATATTAATTAAAGCGTATAAAAGATTTATTGGAAATCGTTACTTGCTAAGTTTTTCGTAAAAAAAATTTCAAAGAATTGACGTCGCCGTACGTCTAATTTGATAAAAAGCCTTACACCGATCAAATCATTCGTTTGAAATATTTTGCAGAGTAATTGGTCCCTTCATTGTTGATTAACTTGCAAATCAACACTTCGCTTTCGACTAAATATAGAACACATAAACGTTTTAATGTTCATAAAATTTGATTTTGAATATAATTGAATTGAAAAAATGTATCTCTATAATGAAAGGACCTCATCGAAACATTGCAGTCGACTACGCAGTACTACGTGTACGAAAAAAACTAACAAATAATAAAAAATTACTGTTTGTTTTTAATAAATTCTGATATATATTTATAATTGCTTAAAGTAAAATTAATTCGTGCGCTTCTATTTTAATGTATCCGTAAAATAACTGATTTTGTTTTAAAATTAAATATATGACACGCTAAATGATGCAGTTACATAATTAACATTAATACGCGAATAAATATTAATTTCTGGATATCTATAATTATTCTTAATTTAACAAATATTTTATCAATTGATATATAAAAATTTTAAAGTATATTTTTACTTTTTATACTTCTAAAGTTTGTAAATAATTTTGAAATTACTACTTATTTAATTATAAAGTTCCTCATTTTTAATTATAATTATAAAATAAAATATATTATGTACGTACATATCAGTAATTCAAAGATCTAAATATATGATTGTACACTATGAAGTTTTAAATATTTATTTTTTAATTAATATTACAAAACACCTTAATTACGTATGATTGCACAAGTAGCTATGCAATCGAAAAAGATTAGTCGATTTTACCTACCTTAATTACGAAAGTATGGTATCGTAATTTATTTGTTATTAAATTATTTAATATATATTCAACTATACTATTCTAAACATCCTAAGCTGCAAACTTATCCTGTTCTTACCAGAGGATATATTTAACACCGATATGTACGAATGCATTTTCAAATACTTACAAATTACATTTTTTTCTTAAATTACGTAGAAAATAAATTAAAGTGCCCACTGGTGCTAGTGTACCGATAATCGTAAATGCAATTATATCGTGAAATTAACTTGCAATGAATCATGCAATTGATTCTTAATAATGGTAATTGTCCTCGTTGCATCTACCATAAGTGCGTGAGGAATGTTTTAATTTTCCATTATTAGCATAAAACAAAATGATCAAAAAGAAATTGTCAATGTAGCTTTCTGATAATACAAGTTGTATTTCAGAAAATTGATATAACTAGTCAATTAATTGCAAATATATAAAAAGGATGATTGACAAATTACTGTGCTTAATCCTACTATTTCTAACAATTGTAGGCTTTGCTTAAAATTAAATCAAATACTATGGCCGTTTGAAGCTCAACTTTTTATCCTAGGAATTCGGATTTTTGATCCCAATTTCGTAAAGAGTACAAAATTCTACATTTAAGTAATGTAATATCGTACGGTTGATCTCCTAGTGTCATCAGAACGTTACATTCGTATCTTTTTTATTCGATTAAAAATTTCTCATAAGATTTGCTTGCTTTGTATGGGAAAAATAAGTTGAGAATGTTCATTTTGACCCCTAGAAGATCAACATTCAACAAGAACGAATAGGGATCTCCATTTAAGCACTACTAAAGCTGACCATTAAAAATGACCTTGGGGTTAAATCAAGGTCATCTATAATAAATTTCTTTGGCAAAACCCTACAAAGTATCAACGATTAATCGGTCTCTTGCACTCTGAGAAAAAAACTTGATAACCAATTTATACAAAAATCTCAAAGAGAACATATACATATGTATGATATATAGTGCACAATGTGTATATTAAAAATAAAAAAAAGAACAAAAAATAAAAAAAAAGATAGAAAGAACGAATGACAGATAGAGAAAAAAAAGCCAAACGAAGCTCCGCGCTGGCTCGCCTTACTCACCTCTTCGTTGAGATTGCCGATGAGGAGGACGCAGGACGGGCTCGCGCCTCCGGGCACCCGGACGCCGAGGGCGCCGGCGCCGAGATTGAAGCCACCTAGGCCGGCGAGGCCGCCCGCTTGGGGCACGCCGTTGTAGGGCCCGGCCAGAGGCGAGGGCAGCCCGTGCATCGTGGCGAACGGCGAGGCCAAGACGCTCGGTGCGCCTGTAATGGACTCTACTTCAGAAAATTCGTCGCAATTATTAAGGCGGTCCTTAGCTCAACAATGTTTAGCTCGTTGCGTTAAGTTTATAATTAATATTATTATTATTATTATTATTATTATATTATTATCATTATCATCTTATCATTAATATTTTTGCTTTGCAGTAATTACGAGTTGTGTAATAATATCTGCAAACACGATTTAACCTCGATATCCTGTGATATCGTTTTGGCCAGCTTACATCCCGTTATCCGTCGGCTTTATCTCATTGGTCTCCATTAAATGAAACGTTACCTTCTAAGGAACGAAACGAGTTGTTGCTGTTTGATAATTATCACGTTTTTTTTATGTCGCAATTTTTTTTATCAATGAGATATCGCTATACCTGGATAAGAGGGCGTAATAGCGCTGTAGTTGGCGTAATGGCAATAAAAAGAGGATAGGTGCAACACACATGCAAAGACAGACAGAGTTTTACCTTAGAGATGACAGAAAAGTGAATGGAGTGTTGAAGTAATAGATTCCAGTAAATACCACATACTTAATTATTTTTTTTAACAGTGAAATAACAGCTTGATAGACGAGCGACTCGCGAAAAGTAAATGCTTCAATTAGTTTTTAAGAGATCATGAAAATATAAGAATGAATTCTGATCAATTGTGAATTATTTATTAACAACTTGATTGCGCATTACACGAAGAGTACGTAGAGCTTGATAGAGTGGATAAAGGAAAGATTTTAGTTTAAAGAACAGAGAAATATAGAACTACTGTTTAAAGAGAAAGTTGCGCTCGAAATCGTGTAGCCTCGCAAAAGCATCCGTTACCATGCAATTCTCGAACAATGCGCGATAGATTCGATAATATAAAGCTCAACCAATCCTGCAATGAATTGGAAGCAAATAAAAAAAAAATCTTAATTTTGACCCGTGCCGCATCAGCAGCGGGCGCGTCTCGCGAGGCTTCAACTTTCCCAACGACGCCAAGCGATTAATAAATAATGCCATTGAATCAGAATACCACGCGATGGCGATTTTATGTCCTCGCGACTGCAGACGACTTTTCCGCGCGAAGAAACGGCCGATCATAGCCGCTTACGCAGAGCGTCCCGTTCTCATCGCCCTTGGGCAAAGATTTTTGGAAACTGTTGCAAAAATTTTCGAATACGATCTATCTTAGGCTTTGAAGGGATCGCTTTTATCGTGATCATGAGGTTAAGGATCGAGGTTCGTTTGCTGGGAGCCTCTATTTTTACCTTGGATTTCAAAAGTAGATAATATTGCGTGCAAATATTTTCGATGTATTAATATTTTGAGAAAAGCGTGATTTTTCGATTATCGTGTGATTTGAAGTGATGCTGAATTACACAGACGCTGATCCGAATCGCGTGTAATTTCGCTCGAACTTCGATCGACAGCGCCGAAGAAACTACGCATTTTTTTTTGACATAATAGAAGTGAAATTTTTTAACGTGAAAAATTTTCTCGTTGTTTCAGAGCCTGATATTAAAAAGTAGCATTTTCCAAATTTTAGAAAGCAAAGTTGATCTCCGAACAACCTTCTCGGTCCTTAACTTCAATGTTGTCCCCAAACCATTAAAACTCTTTATATTTAATATTATTTTTCCAATCTGCGCGATCTTTGCCTGTAATAAAGCGATGAAAATGGAAAACCCCGTACGGTAGCAGCGTTCAATCGTCCTTTGCAACGCGCAAGCGTTATATTCAAATATATAATAAATATCATACAAGTACACGAAGAAAAAGAAGATGACAAAAAGTATAGATAGAGAGAAAAGACATCGTCTGCAGTATATTTGTACCCATATATATACGTATATACATATATATACATATATATATATATATATATATATATATATATATATATATATATGTAATAGTGAGTTTCTCATTTCGCCGACGCGGACGTTGGCGCGTCGGTGTCGCGTCGCGCACGAAAACGAGACACTCACCGGGCAGTCGGGCGCGCGGCTGCGAGCCGGCCGCGCCGAGGAGCAGCTGCGGCAGCAACTCACCTCCCAGGGCGAGGGACGCCGCGTCCAGATTGGCGTCGCCCGTGGGCAGGGTCGGGTTCGTGTAGTCCCGCGACTTGTCGTTGTTGTACTTCACGTTCAGGTTCTGCATCTTGCTGTAGTCGATGCGCAGGGTGCAGCACGAGTTGTAGATGTTCTGGCCGTCGAGGTTCTGAAAAAGTCGCAGGCGTGAGGCTTTTGCGAAGGTCGGGAATGTGATCCCGGGCAAGGGAAGGTCCAGGCAAGCTAGGCAGGTCGAATTTTTAATGCGACGCGTGCCGAAGGAAATTTCTGAGCAGCACAGAATTCTTTGGTAGACAAATTTATGGGAATTAAAGTTTGGAAAATGAATACGTAAATTATGTTCTTATACGAAGATATAAGCCGAACTCCATTACGTCGTGGGTTTGTAATCATTAATATAGAGTTCATTTCAACAAGTTGAGTTTAAGATTTATTTGATACTCATATTAACAAAAAATCATACTAAAGACAATTCTAGGTGGCTTTGAAGCGATTAGTCGCGTATAAAAAAAGCACGTATTTAGTTTAAATCTATAATATAACAGTATAAAATATTTATGTATTGTTATAGAATTATTTAGGAAAGTTAAGGCTAAGGCATTAAAAAATTAAACCACGTGGCTTATGGACATTCCCCCAGGACTAAAGGATTGAGAGAAAAAACAGAATAACAAAATAACGTCGGGTGACTTTCAGAAAAATGGAACAGAAAGCTATTTTACGATTTAAATATATATATATATATATATATATATATATATATATATATATATATATATATAATTAGGAAATAACTCACAGCATAAAGATATTGTTTTGCGCAAAAATGAAACCAAGCTTGATACCACTTGTCAACCCGAATTTTTCGACCAGCTTTCGACAATAAATTGAAACGTATACGTTAGATTGGACAGTTTTTTGTTGTTGAAATTGTTGCACCCGGCCTATATAGAAAAAACCAAAATATATGCCGAATCGATAGTTTTAACAACAGTCGGATGATTTTCTAAAAAATGCCAATCCTATCTATTGCCCCGTGCATAGACTCGGTGCCGTCTATCGCCTCAGAGCTGTATCCAAGCTAGTGTATATGATTCTTCTTGAACAATAGCATTATACATTATTTGTTCTAATATCAGTTTCATTCGACCGTCTAAGCCAGTATTTAGAAAGTTCCGGTTCGCCCCGTCGAGAAACCACCGAATCTGCTAATACAACGCATCCGCGGAGGAAGCAAGATGAGGCGATATCACTGCATCGAAATGCCCATCCCCCCGCCCTCGTTGAATTTCCGCGTTATAAGCATAACGCCAAACTTACTACACACACATACACACACGCACACTCTCTCCCTCTCTCTCTCTCCTCCGAAAGCCGTGCGTAATTATTCAACCGCGATTAAAAATTCATAGGGTTCGCCCTGCGCATATACACGCGGGGCCAGCGCGTGCTCGCTCTTGCGGGTTTGTACTATATATCTATATAGCAATATAGAACTCGAATATACGCTGCATTAGGCCTTGATATACCTATAGAGCGACCGCTATATTCACTTGTGCATTACGGAAAGCTAATATTTGCAATAACCGACGCGTTTAATGAAGTCGAGGGTAATACGTGAAAGTAACAATTATATAATAAACGAATACACAATTTCCAGGATAACAATGAATTTAATAGGAGCACCGGAACGTGCTCCTTCGTACAGAATTATTTTTTCCCTCCTTTTTTATTCAATGGAAAATAAACTGTGTTAATTAAATTCAAGAGCTGAATAACAGAGCCTATCGAGTTCCATCAAGTTGTGTAAGAATGGCTGTGTTAGTTTAAAACTGATATAAAAACGCTAGATTATCTGCATGAAGCAGAAAGCAATCCAAAACAAAGGTCTTCGAAGTAATCGTTAATTGCCATCGCCTTCATAGCGAATATACGAGATTTTTGCATATCTCTGCTTTCGACTACAAATTAAAATTGACCAAAAATAAATATAGCTATACTTGAAATTGTATTGTCTTTTTCTTGTGTATTAAAATTTGATAATTCAGTTATGTGTAAAATGTATAAATTCATCATA